>JANHFX010012920.1:0-72035 GCA_027560015.1 Chloroceryle amazona | reverse complement strand
TCATTACCATCAGGGGGTGGGTTTGGTACTGGTTTTGTATAGATTTGTACATATTCTATTTTATTATTATTAATCATCAAAGCTGTTCTAGTTTCCTTTTCTAATTACTATGTCTCTCTCCCTTATTCCTTTTCTCTTCCCCTTTGGGGAGGGAAGGGGGTTAACAGAGAGCGTCTGTTGGGTCTTAGGGGCTGCCCTGACCCTAAACCACGACAGAAGGGCTTGGGGGTCTCACTAGGATTACTGTGGGAAAGATTGCTGAGTAACACGTGCCCTTTCTGCAGTACCTTCTTAGGCACAACCTGAGTCACAGCCATGGTTTGGACAGACAAGGGTACAAAGCCCCAAGACCTGTGCTTGTCTGTGGCTCCTCCTCTTCTTCCATAATTGTGCCATAAGCTCCCCATGGGCTACCTGCCCTCCTTTCAAGTCAGAGAATCACAGAATGGTGGGGTTTGGAAGGGAACTCTGGAGATCACCTAGGCCAACCTACCTGCTGTAGCAGGGTCACTTAGAGCAGGTTGCACAGGATGAGGTCCAAGCAAGTTCTGAAAGTCTCCAGGGCAGGAGACTCCACAACCTCTCTGGGCAGCCTGTTCCAGTGCTCCGTTCCTCACAGGAAAGAAGTTTCTCCTTATGATTAAGTGGAACTTCCCGTGTTCCAGTCTGTGTCTGTTGCCCCTTGTCTTATCACTGGGCACCGCTGAAAAGAGTCTGGCCCCATCAGGAGACTGGGCCCCATCAAAAGGGGTCTGGCAACTGTGTTGCAAAGGGAAGAGTCCTGAACCTCTTGGGCTTTGAGGAGAGCAACATTAGTCACAGTGGATGACCCTTGTTTTCTCTACTGTTTTCCTCCAGTACTTGCTGCACCTGAGTGGTAACACATCAGGGCTCCCCTCTCCCCAGATGCAAGGAGGACAGGTCAGATGGGCATTGTGGGAGTGATGCTCCCTTCTGCTGAAGATGCACTTCAGCATCTTCCTGCTGAGTGATGCATCCCACATAGCCCACCTTCCATTTGGCCATGGACCTCACACCTACCTGTCTTTAAACCCACGGACCACCTTCTGGATGAGGATGACTTTGTCCGTGATGGCCTTGTCTCTCTCAATCTCCAGCAGCATGTCATGGTGGTCCTGTGGGAGGAAGTGACACAGCACCCATGTCTCAAGCTCTCCATCTGCTTGACATGCCAGGGAGGTGGTATGAGACCCTTCCCCAGAGGAGATGTCCAAAGTAAGTTCTTGGGACATTTTAAATCCCAAGTATCACAACCCCCCAACACTAACTGGGGAAATCCTAACATAAATCCTAGTGATCTCTGCCTTCATTCTCAAACAAACCAGGCATCTAGAAGCTGCATATGAAATACTTCGTAGTCTGAAAACAACCAGATTACATTTCCATTCCAAGTAGAGCTCCCTGCTAGTACTCTCAGCTATGAGAGCAGTTCCCACCAGCACTGGAAACGTTTGGGAACAAACTCCAGGATTCCTGGGTCTCATGGCTCCCTCTAGCCAAGGCTGCATTGCCTCCATACCTTAAGGCCAAAGCAACTCCCCTAAACACTGGATTTCCTTGTCCTGAGGCTTTCAGATGCACCAGTCCAAGCTTTCTTCTGATTCCTCCCATGCCGTTTGTAACTCATCTTTCTTTCCTGGTTGCAGCACGCTGAGCCCTGCACTGGGTGTAGCAGAGGCAGCTCCACATATTTCCTGCTTTGCTCGACCTCATGCGGCGCCTCGGGGCATCCTGATTTCTCTGTTTCCTGCCCTGAGAGCTGTGAGATCTTGATAACAGGCTCTGGAAAGAGCCACTAGTGGGAACAGCTTCTTGCTAAGAGATGGGGGTGTCTGCACTGCTCATGGGGTTGGGGGTGAATTTAAATATAAGCAATCAGAATTTACTGCTGAGATTTTTGCTCAAGAAAATCCTTTGCTTTCAGACTGCTTCCTGGCCAGCTCAGTGTCATCTTCCCAGAGCAACACAGGAATGGGTTTGTATGGAGAGATGAGAGCAAATGGGGCTGCAGGGTGCCTGCCATGTTGGGCTGCTCTATGTCAGCTGGATTGATTCAGAAAGGGAGACTGTAAGCATGTCTTGGGTTGCACAAGGGCATGCTGAAAGCAAAGCAAGCCTGTTGTGCTCTCAGCCCCTCTCTCTGCAAGGCTCTGCATGGACACCCCTCCTGATGCTGCACTTTTTGGGTGAAGGCAGGAGGTGAGGTTGAGCAGCTCAGCCCAGGAAGGAAAAAGCCATGCGCTGTATGTGTATGCGTATGTGTGTGCATCAGTGCTGGCAGAGTGTCAGGACTTCTTCCTGGCCACAGCTTCCTAAACCGGCCACAAATATCTTGCATTGGCCCAGGTTCTACCCAGTGCCACACCAACCGTGGGGAAAGGACATATCTTGTTATGGAAAGGGAATGGTAGGAGATCCCTTTGCAGGAGAGGATCCTACATGGCAGGGAGGAATGTGGAGAACCACCTACCTTCAGGAATATCTTTGTCTTGCCAATCTGCCAGTCATCATCCCTCCCAAGTACTGCTTCGGCAATGCGCTGGCATGTCCCACGCAGGTCACCCTGGTAGGAAAGAAGGTGGGATTCAATGGGACCATCCTTGCCCATCACTCTTCCCAAGTCTAGTTGGGGCCTTTTCTAGTCTCAAGTCCAGCAGTTTTCTGCTAATGAGGTTCCCAGGGCTTTACTCTCACCACATTTAAGGTGAGAGGTTCAATATGACTACCTGTCCCTGCCATTCCCATAAGCATTTTTCCTTCACTTGGAAAGCCCAGAGCATCACTGTAACATCTGGGGATCAAATGTTGCATAACTGCTTTTGTAGAGGATGAAATATCTCTGGAGAGGATGTAGAGGATGAAATAGCTCTGGAGAGCCCATCAGAGAGCAACCATTACCCATGGAAGAAGATGCCTACCTGCTTGTATGCTGGTTTCACCCCAGGCATAAGCACCCGGTACCGGTCCACGAACTCCACAAATGTGTAGCGGATGGGATAACCGGCTCGGCGGATCCGGATGGTCTCCATCATCCCTGAGTATCTCAGCTGACGGACACACAGCTCCCGGTCAAACAGCTGGGGAGGTTACAGGACATCTTGGTTTGATTGCACATCTTGGCCTGGATTGGCCATAAGAGAGTGGGGATTCTGAAGAGTGTGGGCAATAATGTCAAGCATCCACCCAAATCCTTCACTTAGTGGACCCAAGGCCACAGGACTGTTGGCTGTCATGGGTCTGATCCTATGAACTGCTGAGTGTGTTTCAGTCACTCCATTTAATTCCTGCTTGCAAGACTGGATGTGTCCCACACATTACGCAAAGCGCTGAGAGGAGAACCAGAGAGCACAATGCAGTGATGAACATCACCTTGGGAAAATGGGCAGTGATGCTGCATCTACAATAGTCACCCTCGCAATGGCCACTCATGCTCATAAACTTCTGACCACCACTCTGAGTTTTACCAGCATGATCACAGCACTCCTGTATGGGCAGGGAAGTACCATTTTGCAGGCAGAAGAAGCAGAGGACCATATCAATGAAGTCTCAGACACTCAAAGGTCTTAGAGTGCCTACACCAGTTGATCTAAGGGTAGGTGACACCCTGAAGTCACACAAAGGAAGAGAGCAGCCTTGGAGATGCTGAGGCTGTGAGATAAGCCTGTTAGCATCAAGCCATCCTGTACACAGGAGGACATCCAAGGAGCTTGAAATGTAGAGGTGAAAACTGAGAACAGCTGAGGGTTTTAGGGAAAGGACAAATCTTAGACCAGCATCTATGGCTGCTCCTGACAAGTAGTGGACAGTTTCAAGGTCAGACAGAAGACATGGGTAACCCAGTCCTTGCAGATATTTGCTAATAACCCTGTCTGCTGTCCCTCACTTTGGGTGCTTCAGGGTGGATAATAAGTGGTGCTGCTAGAAGGGAAGATCTGCTGAAGCAAAGGGAGGCTCAGGAAAATCTCTGCCATGCCTTAGTGCACTGAGGAGGATCCTGGAGCCCCTGAGAGCAACTTCTTGCAGGCTGATGCTGTCTGCTGGGAGCACCCAAAAAGCATTCAAACCAAGTGTAAAATAATGTGGTGCTGGCACACCACAGTAAGGTGGGGCAGTAAATCCCAGCCTGGGCCAAAGAGTTTCTGCTAGGGTGTTATTTATCTGCCCTGCATTCAGCTGTCTGAAATGTAAGCATCTGTGCTTGTACAGATATGAACATCTAAAATTTGAGTCACTTAGGTTCCCCCTAAATGAGGAAAGATAGGTATGTGCCTGTATCCCAGGTACCCTTTTATCTCAGATACCCTTTTATCTCGCAAAAGGATCTGGCCTTTGGATGCATCCATCTCCCCATCCTTGGAGGGAGCTTTTTGACCAGCTCATGGCAGCCACTTAACCATGTAAGGGCTAGAGTGAAGCGAGACAGATCCTGAACCCAGGAGGAGACAACAGATGAGCAAGGAAAAAGCAGAAAGTAGCATCATACAGATTTGATCTCAAGCCATCCCTGTTTACTGTGGGTATTGGGAACAAGAAAGGTGCAGAGGGCAGAGATGTTTTTCTTTGCCTCCCCCTGCCATGAAGCAGAAGGGTATGTGAGGGATTGTGGGCTTGCAAATAACCCTCCAGAGTTCGTGGTTCTCTTGGACTAACCAGAACAACAAAGTAATGCTCAGAAACAGCACCACAGGACAATGTACAGACCCAGAGAACTCCAACCAGCATCCCAATGCAAGCAATTTGGTTTTCCCCCAAAGCACATTTTAGAAGGAAGCAAAAGGTTTAAAATAACATAAAGTAACAAACAGTCAGGACTTTCCATTGACCTTTCACTTCCCACTATCCCATTTCCTATCACTATCAGTACACTTTCCTTCAAAGCCAGGGACAGAAAATGAACTCCCAGAAAATATATATATAACACTACAGTCTCTGATTCTGTCTTAGCTCATTCACTGATTACTTTAATGGGGATATTAATTTTGCTTTGTCTGATTCTTTCAAGCTTACAGATGTTTTTATGTCCCACTGAAAGTTTTGTAGATAAATGGGATGGACAGAGACTTATGGTTTGGTGCTTGCAAGAGCTGGTGAAATAAAGACTTCCTACACAAAATATCATAGTGAAGCCCAGATGTTGAGGTGTAAAAGCAACTCAGAAACAGGGCAATGGGAATAATTTAACATCAGTTCAGGATGTACATTGATTTCTCAACATCACCCATGTTCTTAAAGAAGGCCTTCTTTTGATCTCAGCTCAGATGATAATCTCAGATCAGATGTATTGTTAAATATCAACCCAAAGTATTCCATTAACATGCTATTAGGTGCTTTTTTGTGCTCACCAAAACCAGAAAAAGGGCACAGTAAACTCTTCTGAGAGAGCCACCAAATCTTTCACCCTGTATTATATTAGGGTCACTGAACAGCAAAAATAAATTTTGAACACTGCTTGTACATAACAGCTCTGAAAGTCAGTATTTTCTGCTTTTTTGCACTCGCTTTATCTTTGCTAATGAACATTGACTTTAGATAAATTTCTATCTCTGGCTAGATTAACTGCTACTGAAATGCAAAGTCATGGGCAAAATGACTCACAGAAACAAATAGATGAAGTTGATAATAACTAAAGCTCATTCTCCCCAGGCGATATCACTGTTAAGAGTGGTGAGCAGCTAACAGTGATTGTTAACAGCACCAAGGTCCAGTCCTGCTAGACGCTGACAGTAGGATTGGGATGTTCAGCACCCACCTTATCATCTACCTTTAGCTGCAGAATTTGGAGTTCCCTCCATGAGCAGTTTGTGGTCAGAGGGATTTACAGCCTCCCTCTTCCCTTTTATTTGCTTCATGAAGTATGTCCCAGAGTGTTCACTGTTTTTGAAGCAACTCTCTGGGAGTCAGATCAAAATGATTCCTCTGTGCAATTTTGTCTCCTTTTCCTCTGCTTTTAGAACCGTGCTTTCACAATTGGTGCAAAAAAACCCCAGCTGAAATAATCTAATGGGGTGAAATGAGTGAGATCCCTGCAGAGCAAAGATTCTGTAGGAAACAGCCATGGGAAGGGGAATCACTTTTAGGAAACATTTGAATACTGCTGCAGGACTAAACCCAGGGCCATACAGCTCAACCTGTCTCTGGTAGGAAGTCGCCTATCCCCTGTGGAAATCCAGAGACATTTCCTATAGCAGAAAGAGCTACAGGGTGAGTTCCTTAAGGTCATCCTTAGGAAGAGAGGCAGGGACAGGAGCTCCCCTCTGCAAAAAGTTTTGGGGTGCTGTTGGGTTGTAAAGCAAATGCTAGATTTTGCCAACCCTTTGGTGACCCCCTTGCTTGCAGAACAGGCTGTGGGTTGGTTTTCTAAGCACCCAGGGTCAATCTTGACTCCACTAATGTCCAAAGGAGTTTTGCTGTTAGCTCCAAGACAGAGTAACCCTATGGGCAGTTCTGTATGAAAACCATCCAGAAGAGAAAATTAGGACTTACCATGGGCTTCTTGTACTCATTGGGCTTGATGCAGCGTACAAAAAAGGGCTGGCATACGCTGAGAGTCCTCATCAACAGCTCCAGGGACCGCTTGAACTGGCTGCTGAGCGTTGGTGAGCGCTTCCTCGTCTCTGCTCCCTGCAAGATCGCAGTGGAGCAAGCTCAGGAAATGAAAGGATAACAGTGCCTTTCCCCTTTGGCCATGTCCCCAGGAACCTCCCACGACAGCTGGGGCCAGAGGAGGGAGCAGGGACAGAGGTGGTTGAATGTTGCAGCAGGAGAGGGGCAGTGCAGAGCCAGCGAGCTTACAATGGCTGGGCTATGGCAACATGCTCCATAAGCCTCTACCCAGGGAGGAAAAGTGCCATGTCTCAATTTCTCCTGCTCAAACCTTCCAGTGTGATTGGCAATCCCATCTGCCCTATGCAGAACCATAAGGAAGATCTGCCCATGAGATCAAACAGCCTTTTCCAGGCCAACAAAAACCTCCCTATTGCAGCTTGGGGTGATGCATTTGCCCTGGGATCCTCCTTGGGAATGGCTTGGGCTTCCCTGTCCCCATGCGTTGAAGCATGGTCATGCCACACACTCTGTCACGGTTCCTGTCAGGCTGAGACCCTCCTGCTCCCTGGGTTGTAAGACCAGAGACCCATGTAGGGTAAAAAAACAAGCCAGGGCCACTTTTGTTGCAGAATGACTCTGCAACAGCTCCAGAAATTTCTGTTAAGGTCTATACTCCTCAGCCTGTACTACAGGGAAGATCTGAGTTGTGTTTGTAAAAGAGTATTAACTAGGCTAAATGAGGTGACTATTCAGGGTAAATCAGGATGATTTTGAGTATTTTGCTTGGTTTAACTCCCTTGGTTAAATTAATAATATAATCTCCACTTTAGGGCAAGTGTTTCTAAAGCAGAATGGAGGTGTTTCCCTTAACAGCCCCTTCTTCCAGCCCTGGGAGGTCCTTGTTAAATGACCTCCAAACTAAAGGAAACCTGCAGCTCATTTTACATGTCAGTCATTGTTACCTGAGCTCATCACACAAGAATGTGCTGTGTGTCTGGTAGGGTCTGGTGGTTAAGATGCCTTTGTGGGGTGGGAGGTACTGCTGGTGGGCTGGAGGAAGAGTTGGGCGCCAGTATAGGACTCCCTCCAAGTGAAAAATAGGGCAAACTGTGGCATGACCTGATGGCCAGGGATTTCCCAAAGGGAGGACTCTGGCAGGATTTTAATGCATTTTTTCCTCCAACATCTTCTTTGCAGGTGGTCAGGCCATGTGTGGAGTCGCCCAGTCCCCATTTGCAATGGCTTGCTGTTATGTTTTCCAAGGTGGTGAGTTTGATTTCTGCTTTTGATGAAATCTTTACATTTGCTTCATTGTATAGCATTAATAACCTGTCAGGCAACATTCTCACCCCCCCTAAAACTGAGGAATTTCACAGAGTCACAGACTAGTTTGGGTTGGAAGGGACTATAAATATCATCCCATTGCCACAGGCAAGGAATTTGCACAGCTCAGGTTGAATATGATGTTGAGACAAATCCAATCAACACAAACACAAAGTCATCATGGAATTCCAACAAGAGAAAACTCAGCTCATGCACACACCAGAAAAAACTGGCCTGCTTGTTGAGAAGAGCATGGGGGGCTATCAGTGATCTCTCCCAGCAAAATCTGCCCCTGAGGAATGAATTGGTAACAAATCTAGAGTAATTAATGGATGCAGCTGCTACCTGCAGAGCACTGCAGAGTTTTCACATTCTGTCACAGATTTGATGAGGAATAGGCTGTTTCAGCAAGAATCCTGGTTTGGATCGCTTTGATTAATATCTTCTTATCACTTTGCTAATTATGTGAAAGGGGTCACCTCTGTGAAATGTGAAAGGATAGCCACAGGACTTAGAAGCAGCAACAGATTCAGGAGCAGGGCTGGAAGTTGGTAGAAACTGCATGTTAGTCAGGTTTGTCAATTTAGTCTTGTCTGGGAGAGGTCATTTTTCAGCCATAGTGCTAGGAAGGGTGCAAGACGTTGTACAAGGGTCTACAAGGGAATACAGGAGTGGTTTGCTCCCAGGAAGTAAGATTTGTCTCTCTACATTGTTGATGCTTTTACGTTTCTTCCTTACATCCACCCAGCTCTGGCAAAAAGCAGTGGTGCCATCTCCTTCCTTACACCTGAGGGCTTTTTCCTGAGAGGGGCTGGAGGGAAGGGACAGCGTCCAGAATGCATTTTGCCTTCCTAGCCAAACTGCCAGAGTAGTCTGGGCTCTTCCTGACAAGACTGCACCATCCCATCCATTCACATCCTTTCTGGGCCTGACATTTGTGCTCAGACCCTTCTTAATGGTGGGCACCATCCACATAGGAACTAGCCAGCTACTAACCAACTACTATCTCTCAGCTACACAATGAAACCTCAGGTGAGTGCTTTGCATCAACCTCCTCCTGCAGGGACAGGGTGACACCACTGAAGTCATTGTGGTTCCTCCTGTCTCGCCTCAACACCAGTGCGGGGAGAATCACACTGCTTCCCTTATTCCAACAAAATGTCATAAAAAAAGAGTGAAGGGGCCTGTCAACACAAACTAGCAAGGTGATGAAAATACAGGTTTTACTGCATAGGAGGAGCATTTTTTATCTCAAAACAGATCCAGTTCCCACAGCCTGAACCAGAAAGCTCAACACATTCTTCTTTTCTCCTGGCCAGACAAGTCTTAGCTTTCAAACTCTGAGGCTAGCATCTTTTGGACACAGGCTATCTCTTCACTGGTGTCTATACAGAGTCCAGCACACCGGAGGACATGACCTGTGTGTCATGGGGAAGGACAAACAGAATTCACAGGTGCTTTAGCCCAGACTGGGGCACTGAGTAATCACTCAGCCTGTGTGCAGCATCAAAGGGAAAAAAAGAGGAAGATAAAAATAAGAAAAAGAAGAGAATTACTTGATCTAGAGAGAAGCACCGTCTCAAAAAAGAAGCTCAGAAAGATGTGCAGACCAGCAAGGCTTTTGGACATGCTTCAATACCCCCTCTTTCTGCCACATCAAACCAGTCTGGCTTTAGAGATGCAGAGATGTGTGTGGCTATTTGCAGTAACATAAAGACAAAAGTCAAGGCAGAACATCAGCAGCAGGACACAAGAGGATATTCCTGCAGCATGAGATCCCCAGTAGTACAGCTGGAGCTTCAGAACATCTGAACACATATAGGTACTTATGTGTCCAGGGCTGAGAAAGCAATAACCAGTTCAGCCTATCTGTATCCTATGAGTTCAGTGGGTTAGGCTGGACTTAGAGTTATGTGAAGCAGGATGGTCTTAATGCAGATCCAGAGCTCCAGCTACGGAAATCACCAGGTGTTTGGGTTTGTTTTTTTTTCTTCATAACATTCAAACGAAGTAAACAGAAGCAAGGAGAAAACTACGTACAAGGAGAAATATTGCTAAGATAAAAATGGTAGGAGTTACTCCTGTTGTCCCTCTGCACCGTCTCCTCCTGCTTTAAAGAGAAGGCTGGATGGTGCACCAGGATTGCCGTGCTCAGCACTAAGTCATCCAGGGAGAGGGTGACCTGCTGCAGTGGGAATACAGAAAGATGAATTGCTCAAGGTGAGTTAGAGAGGGAGAAAGGAGCATGAATCACCAGCAATGTTCTGGGAAAAGGTTCAGGACAAAGGACCATACTCCCACCTCTTTAGGATGAGAAGAAGTCACTAAACATGGCCATGACAACCTGACATGCTGTCTATCAGCCTTTTTTCTGAAGTCTGAGAAAAATTATGATCTTTGTTTTGATATATGAAATGTCACACAGGTGGCCTCCACTTGATCACAGAAAGTTGAGGCCCCGTCACAGCAGCTTCTGCAGTAACATGTAGTGAAGAGACAGTCTCTATCCTAAAGACAGTGCATTCTGGAAAGTGCCTTCAGATGCAAAGTTGACATGGGCTGTCAAGTGTCACTATTTTGAGCTAAACCCCCAATTTTATAAAACTTACTGATGTTGATATATTACAAAAATCATTTTTAGCTTGGACATTCCACCCCTTGACTCATTGCCTAACAAACAGAATCAATTATTAGTCATTAGAAAACCTAGAAAACACAAGGCCATATTATAACAAAAATTGTGACTACAGAAAAAATAAAAAAAGTCACCTGTGTTATGCCTCCCATTTCCCTGTCTCTCTGTTGCCTTCAGAGGAAAAGAGTGGCCCAGGCATTTCTGACAGATTTTGTACAATTCTCTTCTGGATTTAACCCCACCATATCTTAACTCGGGAAGGATTGTTTATTTGTTTGTTTATTTATTGTGGCATTGCTACAGCTCTAGAGCAGGGCCCAATGAGATGTTGCATCCAAACAGCTGGCAATCATGATACAGAAGAGATGGAGTCCAGCTCTGGAATAAATGGCTTTCGGTCATTTTGGGTCAGATGCCCCTCATTGGAATTCCAAGTCCAAACATCCAAGACACTGCAGAGGTATGAAGGGTTGAAATTCAGCCCCATGCAAGGATCTGATTCTTGAAAGTCAGGTCTATCTCCAAGACAATCCTCTGGCTATCAGAAAGATTTGTTGTTGAAATGTGAGCAGAGTCACAAAGTTTATGTCACAAACCCTTTAGCACACAGTATGATATCCTATGGTCAAATAACAAGAAAGGTTTGGGAAGGTATCAGAACCAGTCAGGAGATGAAATGCAACAAAAAAGACCTAAAAAAGGTGCGAAGAGCCTGTTTGGATCATCATGGCAAAGTTCAATATTAACTGTGTCTTAGAAGACTTGGATTTGAGTTCTCCCCTGAACAAGAACTAAACCCCTCCTGAGAATGATGGCATTTCCAGCCCAGAAATGCAATCCAGGAGTCTTTCTTTGCACATGAACTGTCAGCTTTCTGCCCTAGAAAGGGCAAAACAGGGCCAGATTTGCAGTTGCATGGAGGAATAATGTCCTGCTGAAGCCAATGGTGGCATCATGATAAACAACAGTGAAATCCCACAGATGATCCATCTGAAGTTAATTAAAATGACTCAAATATCAGAAAAAAACAAAACCAAACCAACAAACCCAAACTCAAAACTTAGGCTCGGGCTGGTTCTGATTTTATCCAAACCAAATTCCAACCATTGTAAAGCATTTTTGAGTTGAATCCTAGAAATAAATGACGCGGTCACACACCTGTATCTCTTCCACAAGCCATAAAAATGCTATCTGTCACACTGTCCACTTGAAATGGATCCTCTATAGATAGTGCAAGAGGAGGAATAAACTGACAAGAGCAAAGCACAATCCTTGCCAAGGAGAGGTGAATATACAACAGAGGAACTCATGTATTCCGTTTACCTTTGGTGTGGGTGTGGGCGACTGGCCAAATGTGCTGGATGCATAGCCACAGAGAAACTACATGAAGCACAGGTGAAAAAAAAACACAACACAAAAACAAAAACAAACAAAACAGAGACAGAGAAGAGTAAATAGTGAAAAGAAGGAATAACCAAAATGGGAGCCTGACATTGTTAATCTTGGAGGTCCAGCTGTTAAAATATATTACAAACAAAAATGCATTAACTCTTAGATTTTTGCCTATCCCCCTCCTGGCTTTTCTCCACCGTCTCCATGTTCACATCCTCCAAGCTGAGGAAACCACCACTGTCCAGATCTTGCTTCCTGGAAACGAAATGTCTTCTACACCTTTTAACCTCACTCGTTATCTGTCCAGTTTCAGCCATCCCCACTCCTCTCCCTTACATGTCCAATGCTCTCAATACACAGTGGCTGGGAAGATGCCTGGGAAAAAAACAAATTTTCACAAAAACTCTGAAGAAGTCCCCCCCTTCCTCCCTAATTTCAATCCAACAAATCAGATATTTTCTACAGAATAAAAAATTCTGCTAAGGGGAAAGACCCCAGATTTCCTATTTGTATTTCCCTTCATCGTTTTCCATCCTTGACTGCTCCTTCTACCTGTTCCTCGAGCAAGCAGCACTGTCAGACCATACTGGCTGATTCCTCAGAGTAACAGTGTACAGTTCTCACTGAATCCATCATTTCACCTGGCACTGCTCAAAGCAATATTCCGAATTGGTAAACACATGCAGATAGACTTCCATCATGATGGGCTTGCATAACCAGGCTTCACAGTCCCGTGTGCTCCAGCAATACCCAGTTCACTGCATGGGTTTCATTGTGCACAAAATGAGGTCTCTCAAGTGGCCTCAATTTTCAGTTACTACAATACTCAAATATACACTCTTGACTAGTTTCAGATTTCTCTCATCTGTGCCTTTCTCTAGTTTCTGACCTATAAGGAACCTGTCTGAATGAATGAACTTGATCATCACTGACTCACAAAATCCTACAAAGTCATCAGTAAGCTCCTGAGGACCAAAGCTTGGAAGCTTGTGAGCAAAATGCCTCATTGTTTGTTTTAGCCTTTAGCATAGCAGCAGCTTGTTGCTTTTTAAGGGAAGATGTAAGATTTGATTGACCCATCCTGAGTGTCTCTGGAAGGTTTCTCCATGGATTGTCTCACAGATGCTTGGGAAAGGCGCATATATTTCTAAGAAGTGGAACTCAGCCTGGGGATGAGTGGCTGGAAAGCTGTCTGGCAGAAAGGTACCTGGGGGTGCTGATTGACAGCCAACTGAATATGGGCGAACACTGTGCCCAGGTGGACAGGAGGAGCAAGAGCATCCTGGCCTGTATCAGAAATAGCATGACCAGCAGGAGTAGGAAGGTGATCATGCCCCTGTACTCAGCACTGGTAAGACCACACCTGGAGTACTGTGTACAGTTTTGGGCACCGTGGTATGAGAAAGACATAGAGGTACTGGAGAGGGTACAGAGAAGAGCACCAAGACTAGTTAGGGGATTGGAGAACATGTCCTGTGAGGAGAGGCTGAGGGAATTGGGTTTGTTTAGTTTGGAGAAGAGGAGGCTGAGAGGTGACATTATTGCTCTCTGCAACTACCAGAAAGGAGGTTGTAGAGATGTGAGTGCTGGCCTCTTCTCCCTTGTAACTAATGACAGGACAAGGGGAAATGGACATAAGTTGTGCCAGGGGAAATTCAGATTAGATATTAGGAAAAAAATATTTACTGAAAGAGTAGTTAAATATTGGAACGGATTGCTCAGGGAGGTGGTGGAGTCACCATCCCTGGAGGTATTCAAAAAGCGAGTAGATGTGGCACTTCAGAGCATGTTCTAGTGACCATGGAAGTGTTAGGTAGAAGGCTGGACTTGATGATCCCGGAGGTCTTTTCCAACTTTCATGATTCTATGATTCGATGATTCTAAGAAGAGCCTTTACCCCATTTCTTTGCTGCATGCAGCCAATTCCCATAACCCATGGTCACCTACTCCTTCTTTTAGGGAATGTGTGTCATAGAATCATAAGTTTGAGGTGGAAATGACCTTAAAGATCATCTAGTTCCAACCCTCCTGCCATAGGCAGAGACACCTTCCCCTAGACCAGGTTGCTCAAAGCACCATCCAGCCTGGCCTTGAACAATTCCAGGGATGGGGCATCCACAGCTTCTCTTGGCAGCCTGTTCCAGTGTCTCACCAGCCTCACAGTGAAGAATTTCTTCCTAGCATTCTTCTAATCTAGATCTATCCTCTTTCAGTTTGATACCATCACCTCTTGTCCTGTCACTACAATTTTATCAGTATCAGGATAGGAACCTCATCCTATCAACCTCTTTTAAGAAAGGAACTGCAAAGACTGTTGAATTTTGGTGGAAAACAATGGCAAAACCATCCTACTTGTATGAGCAGTTCACACAGTGTTTAGGGGATTTGTGCTCTCCTAGGTCACACTGACACTGCATGATTAGGGGAGCTGGTACACAGTGTTTGCTCCTCTTCCAGTACCATGCTACTCAGGTTACAAAACTCTCATTTAAAAAAGAAAATCAGAGATCTTTAAAGTATCAAAGCTCAGGGACCACCAATTAGGACAGATTCTGAAGAAGTTTAATGGATTTATATATAAAAAACTATATTTCCAAAAAAGTGCTCTGTTGCTTTAAAAGGTCTCAGTTCTCAAGTCCTAGACAACACCCAGGTGAAAATCTCTATTTTGCTGTCATATACTTCCAGCATCCTTTGAAGATGCTTGGTAGGTGTCCTTGTGAAGAAGTCTACATGACTAAACCTGGGAGCTCTCTCTCATTGATTCCCCAGAGTGCATCTCTGATCTGCTCAAACAAGCAAGAAATCATTTCCAAGGTGAACTGCGAAGCTTTACCGAAGATAAAAGGCAGTGAGAAACAAGCAATAGAAAGCAAAATAAATGGCAGCACTGATACTAAGGGAGTTAGCACCTAGTTCAGAAGGAGTATCCACATCTGGTGATAGATCTGAACCCACGGGAAGAGTCATGCCAATGGTAGCTTAGTTGGGGATGATAAATGTTATCTTGTTCCTAATGAAGTCAAAAGGATATTGATTATTCATTTTAGCAGGAGTTAAAACTGAGTGGCCAAAGGTTAGGAACAAGGCTTGCAAACATGTCTGCAGCCTATTCAAAGAAATTTCTTGGGAACTTAAATATTTCTTCCCCTTAGCAGACAAAGGAATCCAGAACTTATATCTGCTTGGCACTCCTGAAAGTCCCTAAGTCCCTTGGACCATGAGGGGCATTGGCTGGCATTTGGAAAATAGGACTCCAAGTTCTAGAAAACTTGATTGCTTTGTAAAATTTAATCCCCCACACCCTCTGCAGTCCAACATCTTTGCCTAGGGAGACTGAGGGATTTGGCCACAGAAACTAATCTATGTAAACTTTCACATTCTGCAAAACTGTTATTTTAAAACTCTGTTCACTTTTATTTTGGGAACAGGGCTGATGGTGTCTTAGTAGGGAGATGTAACTGTTCAACTCAAAGAATCATCACATATTTGTGTTATTAATGGTGAAATAGTTACTAATCTCAGCATTGAAACTGGTACCCCAGTAATAAATGCTGAAACGGGATGGGAAAAGTTAAAGCCTTTCTCCAAAGCTTCAGAGCCCAAGATCGTACCCCATACTGAGCATGGAATAAACACATATCCTCCTGGGGGACTGGGATGTAGAAAGGGGAGCTTTAAAATTCAGCTTTTATACCTGGTGCTCCCTCCCTCTGCTGTCATAACAGTGAAACATGACTGTTGACTGGCCTCTCCTAGTTCTGCTGCGGTGCCAGCCAGATTGTCCCTTCATTTTGCTCTGGTCTACAAGTATTTGGTTTTCATTTTTCCCTCTATTATGGACTACTCAGTTGGAGGAGTTCGCTCTTTTCTCAGATTTCTACAATCACAAACCTTATTGTTCCGACCCTGCACAACTAGGAGAGGAGCAATCACAACACAAAATAATATTTGACAAACTGAATGCAGTGAACTGGGGGTGTAAGTGTGGAGGTACCTGTGACAACCCTTTAATGCTTTCTGATGGTTGGCTTACAGTAACACATTTGAAACACCCCAAACACTATCAGAACAATATGACTCTGCAAATTTTCTGCCTACTCCAGGAACAGCAGCACCCTCCCCCCCTCCCACTGTGAACAAAGGTCTTCTTCTGCCTGCATTACCATTGCCACATCTGCTTGGAAGATCTGCTTGATGAATTTGTTTTTTGAGGAATGCACCAGCTGAATGATGTCTCCATGCAACGTGTCCCTGTTTTTCTCCAAGAAACCTAGAGGAATAATGAGACAAGACATAGATTGATGACATAGTGCAACATGGCTACCCCTTGAATAATGGGTTCAGTTTTGGCCCCCTCACTACAAGAAGGACATTGAGCAACTGGAGAGTGTCCAAAGAAGAGCAATAAAGCTGCAGAAGGTTCTAGAGCACAAGTCTTCTGAGGAGCAGCTGAGGGAGCTGGGGTTGTTTGGCTTGGAGAAAAGGAGGCTCAGGGGAGACATTATTGCTCTCTATAGCTGCCTGAAAAGAGGTTATATCGAGGTGGGGATTGGTCTGTTATCCCCTGAAGCAAGTGATATGACAAGACGAAACAGCCTCAAGTTGCACCAGGGGAGGCTGGATATTAGAAAAAATTTCTTCATCAAAAGGGTTCTCAGGCACTGAAAGAGGCTGCCCAGGGAAGTTGTGGAGTCACCATCCCTGGAGGTATTTAAAAGACATGTGGTGCTGAGGGACATGCTGAGGGTTTAGTGGTGAATTTGGCTGTGCTGGTTAACAGTTGAACTCAATGATCTTGAAGGTCTTTTTCAACCTAAGCAAGTCTATGACTCTATG
Source organism: Chloroceryle amazona (assembly GCA_027560015.1). Lineage (NCBI taxonomy): Eukaryota > Metazoa > Chordata > Aves > Coraciiformes > Cerylidae > Chloroceryle > Chloroceryle amazona. Next base: position 55,279 of record JANHFX010012920.1, on the reverse strand, counting down.
ATTCTATGACTCTATGATTCTGATTCAATGGCCAGGATGTGCCCTGCAAGCAGCTTCTGGGTTGCTGGACTACTGTCTATTCTTGTTGGGATAATAGGGGTGATGAATGGGCAGAAAAAGGGGTACTAAGAGAAGGAAGACAGTCACATCTTGAGACTGGGTCAAAAGCCCATGTGGTGCAAAGCACTGCAATTCTTTCATGGGCACGTGTGAACAAAACAGCACCAAACTGCAGCTCATGGACATCGCCAAAGGGCCGAGTCATTGCAGTGAGAGAAGGAGGACACTGACAGTACTATGAGCTACTATCCTGCTCTACTCCAATGCAGCAGCAGCTCACCTTTCCCTGAGCATCCCCTCACTTCTGCACTGGCCCAGGTGCTGCCCCATACCTTTTGTTTCGTAGTAAACAATTCCAGCAAAGTGGTTAATGCCAAACTGGGTTTCATAGTTATTCTTCGGAGGAATATAGTTGGTGTTAAGCTTGTGCTGGGAGTTCAGCTTGTGTAACATGGTGGCATCTGTACCCTGTGCATGCAGGAGAAGATCTGACATTTAACCAGGGTTCATCCCATTAAAATAATTTTCCAGTCAATAGTGCATTTCTTTTTGGTCTGGGGTGACAATGTGCATTTATTTTGAGTAGAGATGTGTTGGAGGAGATAGCTCAAGTGCAGAAATTAAAGAAATGGATTAAATATCACTGTTGTGTTATATTCAAGATAGTGCTCCAAAGGGACTATATTTAACATTACTTTCTTGTAGACTTTGTCAAAGGCTCTCCATGAGCCTCCTACAGACATATTCTTCCATCAGAAACACTAGGTTGTTTTAAGTGTTGTGGTACTCATGGAAGAATATGTGACAGAGCAATAAAAAGTATGAATAGGCAACCCACTGGCGAATGTGTGTTTGGGGCTGATGAGACGTCACATAGGGTGCCAGCATGCAAGTGCAAAGGGGGTAAAAGAAAAAAAAAGAGTCACCAGCAGCAGGGCTGAGGCCAAAACACACCTTGGGGAATTTGCTCTCCTCGTCAATGAGGGAGATGATGTTCATGGGCTTGATGGCAATCATGTCCAAGGCATCCTGATTATCAGTGAACTCAATGTGCTGCCAGTTGATGTTCTCCAGGTTGTACTCCTCCTGCTCTAGTTTGAAGACATGGCGCACAAAGAACTGCTGCAGGTTTTCATTTGCAAAGTTAATGCAAAGCTGCTCAAAACTGTGGAGGGAAGGTCATGGAAAGGTCACTTTAGATCCATCATGGTCTATCTTTCTCCATCTCTCTCCACACTTGAAGCAACTCTCTCAGACCACGTCAACCACCCAGTAAGGTTTTTGCTGGCTGAGAATTTCCTTATGGGTTTGGATAATCTGTTTTTCTCTCCCAAAACCATGTTACAGGCATTATACGTGTGTAGTCTAAACCAATTAGCTTAGTAATTATGTTGTCTGATGCAACATAAAAGTGATTAGCTCTGATAATCTCTCATACAGGAAAAGGCTTGGCCCAGCCCAGTCCTGTTCATTTCAGGAGAGGTGAAAGGGCTGCGAGACCTTGAGCTTGGTGTGGTGAAGGAGGGTTAAGACCTGTCTCTCCCTTTACAGGCTCCATACCTGTTCACAGTGAAGTTCTCAAAGCCAAAGATGTCAAGGAGGCCAATTGATCTCCTGATGCTTTTGAGTTCCTGGGAAGGAGGTCTGTAAATTGCAGCATTGATCTTCTCCACGATCCACACGAAAAGCCGCCCATAAATTCCCTGTAATATCCCAAAGACAGAGGTCACTGAGACAGGTTAGCAGTTTACCCTGCTAGTTTGTGGTGCCACTTCACTCGTGATGGCACAGGATCCCCTAAAGCATGTCCACAACCGGACAGTCCCTTGAGGACACGCTCACCCACATTTATGCCAGGCTCTTGGTGTGGTTTAAAGCTTCAAAAGCAGTTACATAGATCAAGGAAAACAGATCTGACAGCCTAGATAAACAAAACTGAAAGCAAAATCCCAGATTTAGATAGTCCTAAATTGTGGATGTATGTGCTCACTGTAAAGCCAGACAGTCTAAAGATCATTTACAGATCAGTGGAGCCATGTTACACTGCTAGACAAGCCAAGGACACCACGCCTGGACAATGTGCTGACTCAAATGTTGCAGCACTGGCTCAAGAGTCTGCTGATTTATTAAAGCAGCTATTGCTGCTTCAGTAATTCCAGAACCCTGTTTTACAATTATATTAATTTCTTTAATGTAAGCTACAGCTGTGCTACCAGGAGAGGAGTCTGATTCAAAGGTCCATCGCCTCTAAAGAAATCACTGTCTGCATTTGCAGATTAGTTAGGTATCAAACCAGCTTACTTGACCTACCAGTTCCCCACAGATAGAGATGGGGGCCCAAGCTGGCCTAAGTATGTCAGTGATACTTGCTTTGCAACCTTAAATGGGGCTGCAAACAGCACAGCAGTGATACACAAGCACCCCATCAAACTTCTGCACCCCAAAGCCTCAGGTGATGCTCTCTCTAGATGCTCTGATATTTGCTGAACTGCTCTATCTCTATTCCTGTGACATTTGGCTTTATTTACTGCTGCAGACATGCCCAAATCCTGAAATCCAGTTGTGGATGTTTCAGGTGTTAATGGAGTTGCTCTGATTTATAGCAGTTGAGGATCTAATTCTGTGGGTCAACCTGGGATGTTTTCCTGAAGTTGAAGTCATTTCATGCTAGTTCCTACCATAGGTCACCTTTGTGTACAGTCTCGAATCCAGATTGCAAATCCCCTGAAGACTAGGATATCTAGACTCTTTCTATCTCAACTCTTTGTGCATTCCAATGAGAATGCAGTTTCACAGCCATCCATTGATCTGAACTCACATGGGCACAAAGTGAGACACTTTTTCTGTGCAGTGGATGCTCTGGTCTCAAAAGTGACAGATTTCTTCATCTTAGCAACAGGAGCAGAAGGCAATGCTCTAAGACTTACCTTTACAAAAGCATCCCTCACATCCAGTGCTTGTTCCATGCTGAGAGGAGTGGAGACAGTCTCACCCCTGGTGATTATAGTCCGGCTAGTAAGGCAGTTCATTACATCCTGAGGATCAACCTGTCAAAAGCACCAACAAACACATCTGCTGACTTTATAACACCAGGTGTCCTTACAGTGGCTTGGGCTACCTGCCTGAACATGCATGGCCAGAGAGGAACAGTGCAGCCTCCCATGGCTGGAGGTAACTGACTTTTCTTAGCTGTACAGGGTAAATATCTCAAATGATGTCACAGGCATTTTCAGAGAGACTAATCAACAATTTTATACAGCATTTTTCTGTGGAAAGTGTTATTGTGGCTTAATGTGAAATGTTAATGAGTCATGAGGAGAGAATATGAAAAAGCAAAGCCTGCAAAAATGTATCCTACCAGCACAAGTGTAGCTTTGCATCCCCTCAATCTCTTTCCATGCTTCTGAGATTAAGCCAGCGAAATGCCCACCCCATAAAGTATATGAAAATAGCCTGCAGACAGCTGTGGGTCCAGCAGTGCCTATGGAGATGAGATGGTGTCCCTGAGAGAGCCCTATTACCTGCTGGGGAGGCCACTGAAGAATGCTCCACCCACTGCCTGGATGGTTTGGGTGCAGGTCATTTCACCTCACTTAAGATACACACAGTTTAAGTGACATCTCTCTCTCATCTACTGTAATGAACTCTATGTCATTGAGGGAAACACTCTATTTTAGAGACTGAGCTATTGTGAATCTCCTTTTTAGGATGATGTGCCACCAAAGTGTCTATTTCTCTGCACTGGTGTAAAGGGGAGCCCAGATACCCAATTTAGATGGAGACATCCACCTCCATTCTGCCAGTGCAGGGTAAAGTATGGCTTACCCAGACCTTTTCAGCCTCCTAGAACTGGTGGTGCAAGGAGAGCCTGTCTCACATGAAGCTCTGCCACAATACTGGGAACATGGGAACAAGCCAGAAGGGGGATGGAAGCACCCTGATGGAAGCACAGAGCCACTGACCTCCAGCAATGATGCTGCAGTGATTAGTGATGCTGACTGAACAACCTCGCAGGCATCCAGGTTGTCATAGGTCCGAGCTGGGGGAAGAAAGACAGAGGGAAAGCTGTCAGTGAGGGATGTGGTTCTACAGAAGGTGGATAGGGGTGAGGGAAAAGGTCTTTCTCCACTGCCTCTGTGTGATGGCGAGGAAAAATCTACCCATTAGAAGGGAGAGAAAAGTTCATGTGGCTGATGGAGCCCCACTGCTGTCTGCAAAGGACCTGTACTCTGCTCTGCCAGCCACCTTAAATGACTGATGGGGCAAGAGCGCTTCTAGCACGTAAATGCTTTAGGTTTCTGTTTTCCAAAGAGGCTTTTAAATCACTGTGTTATTTCTGACAGCAGAGCACTTTGATACCTTTACAAAGGCATATCCAGTCATGCAGGTGCTTGTCAAACACTCCATTAATTTCTCCGTGCAACACCTGAGTCTACTGAATGGCCTTTGGCCGTATTCAACCTCCTCAAATTCAGGAAAGATGGATGTCACTGAGCATACTGGAGTCTGGCAGCCCTGCAGAGTGGGCAGTGGACTTACTCCTCCTTCCTTGTCCTTACATGCCACAATAAGCACCTGAGTCTCTGGAATGACACCATGGCAAATGGTCTGGATACAGCCCTCTGGCCTTAAGCTTGACTTTCTCTCACCATGCAGAATAAGGAGTAGAAATGCACTGGATCACATCCCTGTGTTTTGTTCTTTTACCTTCGTACTGCAGGTTCCCCATGTGCAGGATGGCAGCCAGCAGCTTGGAGATCTCCCAGTTCTCCGTGTCAGTGAACATTAGGACCTTCATTGCAGAGCGGATGTTGGCATACTCCTTGCTGTCATCTCTGCCATCACAGGTTGTGCAGTTGCCCTGGGAAGGTGAAGATGTTGCACAGTGCATGGGGTAAAGCAGAAAGCATCTGAGGATAAACCTAAGCTAGACAGGGCTTCCCCCTAAATCATCAGGCATTTTGTTTAAGGGATGACTAAGCAAAAGATGATGTTGAACCTGTGGATCTGTCTCTGCCCTTTGGTGTATACTCTGATTCAGTGCTCAGCTTTGTGACCTGCACTTATCCTGCTGTCCCCAGCTACCCTGTGTCTCTGCCATCAGCAGAGGAGAAAAAGCTCTCTGAGGTGGGGATACAAAGTGAGAAGGAAACATGCTGGAGGCTCTCACTGATCCAGCTAGAAAGCTGTCTCCCAGCCTTGTGATGATGGGCCAGCCTTAATTACACCTACTTCTACAATCTCCTCTGGATTGCAACACTGATGAGAGTGGGACTGGAGATTGCTGGCTTTGTCAGACATGTGGATCAGAGACAGCTCAGCACTGTATGCTGCTGAGAATATACCAACCAGACTCCTTGTCTGAGAATTCCTGAGAATACACACACACAGCCCCTTGTCTGTCCATCACTACTGCAAGACCATCAGGTATCTAATACTCTGGTTATTTCCAGACAAGTGTCCTGGGCACCAAACACCATAACCAATCAGGCATATGCCCTGCTCTGCAGGAGAAGTGAAAATAACTTGTTCTGTACACAGGGGTTAAGGGTCTGCACTAAAAATATGAGGCTTGTGGTGGTGGGACAAAGAAGTCCCACAAACACTGAGGCTAAGACTCGGAAAGTCATAACCAGCAAAGCAGACCTTGAGCTGTTGAGGAAGCCACCTCCTTCTTCTCTCTCCCTTGCTAAGAAGCTCTCACCACATCACCCCAAACAACCTCTGTTTCACTGTGCTCTCACCATTGCAAGATAGTTGTAGTCAGTGGCTTTCCCAAGACCCAGCTTCTTTTTCTGCTCCATCGTCATTCCTCTCAGCATACAGTAAAACACATGGTAATTCCTCTCATCCTGGGCCTGCAGTAGAAGAAGTGTTAGCTCTGTGAGGAGAATGGCACCACAAAGGTCAACTGACCAAGCCAGATCCCACACTTTGCAGAAGTATCACCTTACCTGCCTGCAGACCCGGGACTTCTCCAGCAGGTACTGCTCAATCTTTGCCCCCTCAATGGCTCCCCTTTTGTTGAAGTGGATGTCGATGTACTTCCCAAATCGGCTGGAGTTGTCATTACGGATGGTCTTTGCATTCCCGAAAGCTGTGAGGAAAAATTGAAGTGGTTTAGAGATGACCTAATGGAAGGAGAATCATGGATCTGGACTCATAGGCACAAAAAAAAAATCATCAAAATAAGGGAGCTAAGAGAGTAAAATCAGCCTCAAAGTCTTTAAGTTTGTCTGGCTCAATTTCATATCAGAGTGGGGAAACCTCTCCTATGAAGACAGGCTGAGAGAGTTTGGGCTGTTCAGCCTGGAGAAGGCTCTGGAAAGACCTTATAGCAGCCCTTCAATACTTAAAAGGGGCCTACAAGAAAGCTGGGGAGAGACTTCATACAAGACAGTGATAGGGTAAGGGGTAATGGGTTTAAACTGAAAGAGGGGAGATTTAGACTGCATGTAAGGAAAAAGTTTTTCATGGGAAACATGGTGAGGCACTGGAAAAGCTTGCTCAGACAAGCTGTGGATGCCCCATCCTTGGAAGTGTTCCAAGGCCAGGTTGAATGGGGTTTTGAGCAACCCGGTCTAGTGGAAGGTGTTCCTGCTCATGGCAGGGAGGTGGAACTAGGTGATCTTTAGGGTACCTTCCAACCCAAACTATTCTATGATTCTGTGATTCTGTGAATGAAGATGTACCTCAGATGACTGCCCTTGGAAATACAGAGAGGAGGACAGAGAAGGAGGCATGGGAATGAGGTGACCTTATCCAGGAAGAAGGGCTAGGAGAGCAGGACTTTGGCAGCAGCTGATGAAATACAAGAGGATTGAGAAAGTCTGTCAGGAGGATGTTGCAGCGTGTCAGGTAACACTGTGCAGGAAATGACAGAACTGCTAGTGAGTGATTTGGTGACCGAGAGGGAAAGGAAAGAGCTTTGTATTTAGGGAAATACAGAAAGACTAAGACAATCTCCAGCAAGAGAATTCTCCCTGCAAAAAGAATGTGTGCAGAGAAAAGTACGCTTGTCCACTCTCTGCCAGTGTTGGACCACTGGCATGAGCACCCTAGCCAGGGTAGAGAAGGAAAGCTCAGTCATTGACTTTCACGTCTCTTCTGCCAACATTATGCATGGAAATCAGCTGGGATATTCACATTTCCATTGATTCCTAGGGGGCTATTTACCAAGCAAAACACTGTTTCCTGTGAATATCAGGGGAGGTAAAAGTAATGTTATTCTTTAAGGAAAATGATGTTTTTCTGTGTAAGTGTAAAGGGTCCGTCTGGCATCATGTTGAGATCACATTTAATTTACACACATCCAATTAAAACAGTTAGGTTCATCACAGTAACATCCTGCCAATCAACCTAACAAGGCCACGAGGTGATTCTAATTATTTGGTTCTTTCTTGAACTGCCTTTATTTCTTTTCCTGCATTCTGTTGCCATTCACTGATCTTGGAAGGAAAATGTGGAGTTTGCTTTTGCTCTGGGGAGACCTTATCATGGCCTTTCAGTATTAAAGGGGTCCTTTCAGAAAGATGGGAACAACCCTTTTATCAGGGCCTGTTGCAACAGAGCAAGGGGTGATGGTTTTAAACTAAAGGAGGGGAAATTTAAACTAAAGAGAAGGAAGAAATTTTTACAGTGAGTGTGGTGAGACCCTGGTCCAGGTTTCCCAGAGAGGTGGTCGATGCCCCATCCCTGGAAACATTCCAGATGAGGTTGGATGGGGCTCTGAGCAACCAGCATTTGTTGCATATGTCCCTGCTCACTGCAGGGGGGTTGGACTGGATGACCTTGAAAGGTCACTTCCAACACTAACCATTCCACGATTCTATATTGTCTGTACTGGCTTTTTACTCTGTGAAGCTCTGATCAAATTAATCTAATGTTCTGCTGAACCAGCATAGGAAAATTATAGATTTTTTTTAACTATGGTCAAAGAAAACTAAAAATTAGCTAGCTGAATTCATCATTTACAGGATATTTGTGCTCTGCATGCAGTTATCATTCCAGTACTGGAAGAGGTGGTGAGATTTACCAAGAGATTTGTGTATTTGTTGATTATTTTTGAAATCCCAGACTACACAGAAAATGAGGTAAAATACAGGCTTCTGGTTTGATTTTTTTTTTGAAAAAAAAAGTACTGACTTAAGTGGAAAAAAAAAAGTATTTTTCAATTTTAAGTGAATAAAGAATTGAAAAAATTTTCACATCAGATGAAGTGTTTTGCTTTCAACAATAGTTGTCACAAATATTAATGGAAAATTTGATGGCCCAAATCAGAGAATATTAGTCTTGTGAAAAATACAGATGGAAAGAAACTGAATATGCTGTTTCATAAATGTTTGCGTCATTGGTTTTGATTATTTTTTAAAATTTTATCAGTTTTTAAAACTCAAAATGCAACAAAAATGACTTACATTATTTATACATATTTTATGTTTCCCAAATCTGTTGTGTTTTTTTTTGTTGTTGCTTCTGTTTGTTTGTTTCCCAGCAAAAATGTCACCGTTATCTGAGATCTCACCTTCCAAAATGGGATTTGCTTCCAGGACCTGTTGCTCAATCCAGGAGTGCTGACCGCTGATCGCTGCCAGGAACTGCAGAATCAGTTTGGTGCTTTCTGTCTTCCCTGCTCCAGATTCACCACTGCAAAGACAGCAGGAATCAAGGTCAGAGAACACCCTGCTGCATCCCTGACAATGTCTCTCTCTCTGTCTCCAAAGGGACTGCTGTCACTGTGCCTCTTCTGTTAGCACTGGTATGATGAAGCCACTAAGGATGGTTTTTCAGCAACCCAAGGACTGGTTTTAAGACAAATAATAGGACACAGTACCAGAAGGCTTCCACTGGAGATCCAGCTTTACCTTACAGTCTATTTGGCCCAAGCTGTTGCTTGGGTTTGGGTTTCTCCAGCAAATACCATCATTCAATCAGCACTAAGAAGGTCATAAAACACTTTCAGATATTTCTTTTCCAGGTGTGGTCACCAGACCATAAACCTGTGGTCCAGGGGCTAGCTGGTTCCATCAGGCATCTTCATCACCAGTCTTGAGCTGCCAAAATGCACTAGAAAGCGGACTATGAAATACTGTCTTTTAGTGAAGAGTACTTTCACAGGTCCCATACGCTTGTCCTACCAAGGGAAAGGTAGTAGAAGAGAATATCATGGCATGGGAGGTAAGAGTTCCTCCTCAAAGCTTCCTCTACACTGAAAGATAACTTTCATTATCTTGGTGATGGTATAAGAGGAAGGGCGGGGCAGAAATTCCTTGGTGTGAGTCTATGGCCTGTCTGATATATGGAGTAACCAGTATAAGGATTGAAATGGACTTTCCTGGTGTTCAGTAACCAGCCCTGGCCCCATGGCCAAATCGCCTCACTTCTCAGGGTTGGCTGGCCACTGGCACACTGCATCACACCTGGTCTTGACTCTACTCTGGGCCCAATATCATTCTTTTTTTAGCCCTGCAAAGTAATAATTCTACATTTTCAGTCACAGATATCTGAAATACTCTGCATGGGATTCTCCAGAGTTATGTTTTTATGCAATGAAACTTTGGGTAGGCATGCCTTGGAGAGAGGTTGTGCCCTGAAAGCACAAAGACTATCTGAGAGTTCAAAACCTGACAGGATAGTATCAGAAGGCTGAGGGAACCAAATCTGTTTCCTATCACCATCTGGGACAGGTACTGGAGTGAACTATACCCATAACTGTGACCAGACATTTCTCAGTGCCCAAGGTTGATCAGCTCAGAGCAGAGCCATGCAGGGCAACACTGGTTTGGCAGTGTGAAGAACACCGATCCATTGATCACGCTTGTCACTGGCCCTGCAAACTGTATAGATCATTGCATCATTGATATCTGTAGAAGTATTGATTTTAAATTTAAAAGATTAATATGAGATCTATTGGGTTGTAGAGTAAGTACCAAAGGATTGACAAAGCATCTTTACTATGAACAGTGACTGCAAATAGAGACCACCTCTGCACTGGGAATATGTGGATAGAAGATCTAATAGGTCATTCATATTTCTGGTTCTGTTTGTTCCTTATTAAGCACATTTCAAGTTCTCAGCACCCATTTCCAGGATATGGCCCATTTGGAAATTCACTAACTCACCTTATGATGCAACACTGGTCCTTGTTGTTGCGTTGCATGTTGAAGTAGCAGTTGTCAGCAATTGCGAAGATGTGTGGTGGCATCTCACCAATCTTTTTATTGGTGTACAGGCGTATCTGCTCAGGTGAGTAGATGGGTAGGAGCTGGTAGGGGTTTACTGCCACCAGTATTGAACCAGTGTATGTCTGGAGGAGAAGCACATGAAGTTTTATAGGGACAATAAGATATAGCTAAGAGGCTTTGGCAGCTTGGATGGAGCGTGGAGACCAGAAATATCAAGGCTTTTCAAAAGCTGGATGAAAGATGATGTTCAAGTCAAAGATGCTTGCAGGGTAGAGCGTGGAGCAAAGCTGGAACAGGAGTCCCCAAATATCTAAATCAGTTCATACTCATCCCTGCACATGCACAGCATGGATTCAAGCCTTAATTCATAGTTTGGATGCTCCTTAGTTAAGATTCAGAGTTTCAAGTCAAGCTCATATTTGCAAAAATACCTCCAGAGGCAGTAGTTATCCACACATACCTATCACACTGCACAAGTTATACTAGAGATGAAAGAAACCTGAAGACAATTGCCATATCTCAAAGCAGGAACAGCTGGATCCAAACCATTCCTGACCAATGTCTGTCTAACCTGTTTTTATAAACCTACAACAGAGCTGATAAACCTTCCTCTGCAATACATTCTTCTCTGCCATCTCTGCCTAGCCAAACCTATGTTGCCTTGTAAACCTTGTCCTGTGCATGTGGATATGGACCACAAAGTCCTGACATATCCCTTCCCAGCTATTTCTGGTATTTTGGAAATGACCTTTGGTCCATCCCTTGCTCTCTGTGGCGCTTGGATAAGAAAAGCTGTGCTAGGCCTTGGGCAGCAAACCCCTTTGTGGTTCTTGCTCTTTCATTTCTGCTCTTCCAGGAGCTGTTTCTCTCAGGCCTCTCACCAAAGGACTAGTGGCTTTTGTCAACTTGCTCAGATGCAGCTCTGAGGTCAGGAGGTTTGGCCACATCCCAAGATTAAGGCAGAGAATAAGTATTTCCTTCTCCTCCTTCAGCTGTCTAAAAGTTACTGTCTAGAGCAAGTAAGTCAACAGGGCTCCATCTTGGGCTAAACAAAGGGCATGACATGAAGCCTACTTTCACTCCATGACTTCAAAGAAGCCAAGTTGCCTTCTCTAGGTTAACATCTGCCAACTAAAGTTAACAATATTAATCTCACCTTTCTTACCTGGTGGGACCAGCTGTGAAAGTGCCCCCACTATTACATATATGCTTCTCAGGAAAAAGTAATAATTTCAACATAAAAAATAATGCTTATGGGTTTCTATCTGCATAGCCTAAATCCAACAATAGGCCTTTGGCACAAAGCAGCCAAGTGGCACAGACAAGGATGCTTGTGAACTGAAAAGAAAATACTTCTACTGTCTGCTCCTCTTTTTGTGCATGTTGATGTGCATGGGTGATGGGCATGGCTGATAAATAAAAGAAGTCTGAGCTGTTCCTCACGCCTAAAGTCAGCAAAATAACTACCACTGCTGATGAGATGAGTGGAAAGGAAGACCTGGTGACACAAGCCCCAGGTCAAGTTTCTCCCATGAAACTCAGTATCCCTCAATCGTGATGGAAAGGGATTGAGTACAGTGAGATGATAATTTGTTGCCATCATCTACACAACATGTCCCACCAGCTCAGGCTTCCTGAAAGGCAGCCAGTAGGTGGCAATTGTGTCCTATAGAAGGGATGCCGAAATCCCTCGGGGACTCCTCACTTTCTAGCCTCATGGCCAACACCAGAGAGTAACTTTCTGTTCAGTCCCAGGTGAGGTTTGATTTTACAGCAGTAGCTGAGAAAGGACACTGTAGCCTTCCCTGTAATAGGGTGTTAGGTGTCAGTAAAGGAAAAAAAACCTCTTTAAGCTCAACAACAAAGTTGTCACAAAATCCAAAGGGTATAAATTGGCTGTGAAATCATCTAGACTGGATGTTAGAAGAAGACGGCATTGAAACAAGGGACCAGAAATGTCCCAGAGCAGCCTTCAACTGGGGCAGAGCAGGTAAGTTTAGTGCTCAGAGAAGGAGTGAACTCAATTTCTGAATGAGATGTCACCAAGATCCCAGATGAATCCCAGCACTCCTTCCAGTTCTGAGCGAGATACTTGAAAGACTGTTTTCATCTTCATAATTTATTACCAGGTTAAATTTAGAGACATTTCTAATCTTCCTTGAGCCTCTTTTCCAAAAGATTGACTCTTTGCAGAAATCCCCGTGTTTCAGCCATGCTTGCCTGCCCTGCCTTAGATGCAGACAGCAAGAGTTTTAATGGAGTTAACCATTAGTTGCAGGAATGCTTTCTGGATGCTCTCACTGACCCTTCCCTTGTGATCCACAAAGTTACTTTGTCAGCGTGAACTCTTGTACTATTGCTTGTTTTTGTAGGTCATTCCTAGTTGATAAATAATGACAATTTGCCCAGTTCTCATGGAATGCGAAGCTTTGTGCACTTTGCTGATGAGGGGCCAAAGTGCACCTCCAAGAAAATACTATTTCTCTGGTTTCTTTTGATGGGTGAAGGCAAAGCCCTCCTGTCCTGGGAAAATAAAGCTGTACTGATAGGCAGGGGCTCTGCCATAGCTGATCACAGAAACCACATCTCAGTGCAAATTGCCTGCATGACCTACATTTTAATTAGCCCCAAACAAATCCTTTCTGAGCCTGCTTCCCTCAGTACCCAGAACACCATGTCTGACTTCATCTGGATTTTTATGGGTTTAAAGGTCTACCAAACATTACTGCATTTTGGTAACCCTTAGAGAGCAGCAGCAGGTATACCTTTCCTCACAGATAAAGAGATTTAACCTTCAAGTTGAGGTCATTACTGAGAAGCACTTATAGCTTTAATCACATTCACAGGTTGCAGCAAAGGGGATGATGCTCTCAGTGCGTTTGTGAAGCAGCAGCCATGGTGGTGCAATGTAAATGAGAATGCTACAAATGGTGAACAGAAACAAGTGATCCAATGGAAGGCATGACAGTGATTGCAAATGACAGTGCCAAGACTCATACTTACCCTCCCGCCACAGTTTGTCTTATGAGGGAGGAGAAAAAGGAAAATTATATTTTATTAGAGCAGAATTAAACCCTCCCAAATCTAAGAAGTTGAGGAAACAAGAGGGACTGAAGGCCAGTTGGAAAAGTTATCCTTTATACATCAGGCTCAGAAATCCTTTCAAACAGTGATAGTAAAGTCACACTGAGCTTCATTATCTAGAAGACAGAGAAAATTACACCCCTGAAAAAGCACCTCAGGGGACTGGGTATCCCCTACATCCATGGCATCCATACAGTACCTTGGTTTTGCAAAACCACCATCAATGTTTACCACTTTCAACACAAACCTACTCCTCCTAGTGCCACCATTTTTAAAAGATGAGATCTAAAGCTGGATTCCTGAGCTTTAAACAACACATATGTAGACAGAGGTGGTTTACACACCCCTCTATCAAGCTGTGCATTCCATGTAATTTTGAGACTGTCATTCTGATTTTGAGATTGTGTGAATTGCTGCACCCAGGATCATGTGCTGGTACTCCAAAGCCATTAGTGGTGTGGAGCAATCAAGGTACAATAGCCTGGAACCTCTGTGATGCAAATCCCATTGTGGGATGTGGCCATCCCTTATGCAGTGGCTCTGTCACCATCAGACCCAAAAAGCTCACAGAGAAACCATGTGGTTATTGAGTCACTTCAGCCCAAATCACCACACCACCCACGTTCACCTCCAGGTTAGCTGCTGCCCTTTGCATTAGCCTTTATTAGTATTGTGCAGCCAAACAGCTCTGCCCAGTGATTGTGTTCATAATCTCCCCTGATGCCTGTGAATAGCTTGGTGACGGAGCTCAGGGGCAGAGCTTTATACTGAAGGAGCTGCTTTCATCCATGGGCAATCTGATATTGCACACATGAAATCTTATCTGAGGACCTTTCTTCACTTAGTGAGGCAAAAGGAGCTTGCCTGATGACATAGGAACCCCAGGAGAGAGACATGGGCACCACTGAAAAAATATCCAGCATGATCCCAACTTTCTCAGAGAGCAAGAGAGCTGCAGGAATGCACTTGGTACCACTGCAGGATGCCCGCAAACAGGAGAAAAAGAGGCAATGGTCAATGGATAAAATACATACTCCCAGAATGGACCAATGACCTACAAATTATTTACTATCTGTACTTCTGAGTGGCATTCAGGTTGCTTGACTTTGGCTATGCACATGAATACTATGTCTAACCTTGAAGATGGGCATATTCTGAGCTAAAGGAGGTTGGACTGTAGACCTCCAACCTTAACTCTCCTTCCAGCACAAGCTCTTCTATGATACCCAAGCTCCAGACAGCTCTAAAGCAATCACCTCATCTGATGGGCACCTTTGTTTGCACAGCTGAAAAGTAGTCTTGGCTCTGCTGGCCCTACTTTTATCTCTGGTGACTGCCCTGTGTGCTTAGTGTACATGGAGATACCACCTCAAGTATGAATTTTGGGCTGCTAAATTTTGTTAGTTTATAAATGGCTATGGCTCCCTGAAGAGAGCCCTGGGGAGTAACTCAGTTCATCTAACATGAATAATTTTGTAGTCATGCCTTTTTCTCTAAACTGACAATGCAGGGGACTTAGGCATCACACCAAATAAGGTGTGAGTGAGAGAATGATTTGGGAGGTCTCTACTGACATCCAAACTCTGGAGAATGATGGGTCTCTTTTCAGCAGCCATGTCCCCTTTCTCTAGGATTAAACTCCATCTCTGAAAGAAGAGATGGAGATCTTTCAGAGTTGAGTGCAGGCCGTTGTCAACTGTGTGAACAGCCTACATAACAGAGCGGTGTGTTCTTCATCACTGCTCAGCTCTAATCTAAGCCCAACCTTTCAAAAGGCACTGGACATCAAGCAGAGCAAGCAGACTTGATGACATCAGCTGTCAGGATCCCAGGCAACCCAGAGCTAAGAAGTCATAAACACAGATAGATGGAGGAGATACTTAAGAGCTGTTTTGGGAGTCAGTCACTTCATGGCTTCCAGCAATTTAATGCATGAACTTCCTCATCCTTTCTCCACCCCTGCACCTCCAGCGATAGTTGTCTTCACCCGCTTGGGTTGAATGAGTTAATGATTCAGAGGGAGAAGACAGAAAGGCCATATCCAGCATGCAGTTGCCAAAGGCTTTTGCTTTAGGATTACTACAGCATGCACATGGCCTGGGCTGAAGTGGTTATGTTGTGTGCAGAAAGCTAATGCACGTCCTCAAAACTTCTGCAGGGGCTATACAGTGAGATGGTACAGACATTGCTCATTATCTAATTCAGGGGGTCTTTCACTGGGGCACCCATAAACTCTGCAATGTCTCCTCTACAGTGCAGAAGCACTGCACCACTTGAATCCAGGTGAAGGTAGAAACCCAGATGCTCAGTTCAATCAGGGTTTCCCCCATGTGTGTTACACCAAGCTAAGAACAGCAGCTGGAACAGTGAAGAGCAAGAGATGGAGAGGACACTCACATAGATGAGGTGCTCCCGATAGCGGATCAGCAGGTTCCTGAGGATTCCTGCCTCGTTCAGGTCCCCCAGGCGGATCATGTCCTCCACTCCATGAATGGAGGTGGGGTGCATGGGTTTGATGTGGCTGGCATTCTGTGGGGAAATCCAGTGTTCCTGGAAAGAGAGCAAGGGCAGAGAAAGAGAAGTCAAATAAGATACTGCTGGGATGAGAGACAGAAACAGCCCACCTCAGACAGAAGGACCAGATGGAAAAATATGCACAGGAGTGCATTAACATATAGGCCACAGCTTTTACTCCTGGGGCA
Source organism: Chloroceryle amazona (assembly GCA_027560015.1). Classification (NCBI taxonomy): domain Eukaryota; kingdom Metazoa; phylum Chordata; class Aves; order Coraciiformes; family Cerylidae; genus Chloroceryle; species Chloroceryle amazona. The sequence continues at coordinate 39,249 of JANHFX010012920.1, read as the reverse complement.
TGCAATGATTAAGTTGAAGAATACATAGCAGAAGAAGAAAAACATATTTTGGTTTACGGGAGCAGCAAGAGACATGAGACATCCTAACAGAAGCATCATCCAGGGCAGCATGGACATCCAGACCCTTGGGGGAGTTTTTAACAAACAGCAAATTTGGTTTTGCCTTCACAGAAGTACATTTTTGTATGTACATTTCTGTGGCAGAGGGTTAACCCTCTGCCACAGAAAAAAGATGATTTAGAAAAGGAAAGATGGATGTACAGGGGTGGAACAATCACAGTTATTGGCAGAGTGCTGTTTAGACTGAGCACTTCTAAAGGGCTTCAAAAGCCACTACGAATTGGACTCAAGGATCCTCCTGAACTAAATCTCTTTCTACCATCCTTGAAGGGAATGAGAGCATTTATAATTATCTCAGACTGGAAAAAAAATAAAATATAAAAGACAGGGAACCTCCTCAGACCACCCTCTGCTTGTGATACATACATTACTCTAAACCACCCACCACTGCACAGAAGTAGAGGTGGGAAATGGAAGAAAAACCAGTGTTTAGATACATCCTGTATTGATAGGATGTCAGGAAGGACTGCATAACAGCAGAGGAACAGCAGATCAAGGTGGGTTTGCTCAAAGCACTATCTTAATGTACCTTGGAGGTTTCTGTTAGCATTGTACTCAAAAAGCATCCCAATCTTTTACTCCCAGTACAGCCACAGAACTAGGAACACAACTTTATATTGTATTTACAAACAGAAAACTATGGCACAGGTGATTCTCAAAGACATGATAAGTCTGTGACAAACTCAGTTATCATGATCCTGTGAACCCTGGCCAGGCCACAGAGCTGAAGAAGGGTCAACATAACCCTCTGTACGTACATTGCCTTCATCATCCACAACCTGGATCTGTCCGGAGTCACACAGTTTAACCACCGCTCCAATGGGGACATCGAATTCCCGTCCAGTTTTGAGATCCATCCACACATAATCCCCCTGGAACCAAAGAGAGTTCAGTTACACTCAGAAATCCAGCAGGTTCAGCATCACCTGGGATACAAGATGCTGATGTTTTGGACCCAAGTCATTGGTAGTCAAATTACTTCTTTGTAAACCACAAACCAGAAAACATTCCTTTTTCACAGATGCTCAGGAACCCCCCTGCAGGGAATAGCAGCAGGGCATGCTCCACACAGCATACACCCACTGCACCACTTCTCCATTTCATGAGCTTGTTAGTGGTTGTTGGTCACAGACTGCATCCAGCAAAGCAGGTTACAGAGCAGTAATATTGACAGAAAAACCCACTTGGGTAGAGATTTCCTTTTGTGCAATGTACAAAGCTAGAAGGTCAGGTTTAGGAGATGATTTCTGAGCTCTAGAAAGCCTTGTCTGAAGGCCTGTGGCAGATTTTTTCCTTGCAGATAACCACTATCAAATATACATTCCCTTATATGCAAGTCTGGTGGAAAGGGGATGACTAAAGAAAGGTTAAGAACATACCAGAGGGTTATATATATATACATATAAAAATTCTTCAGGAGATCTTACATTTACAAACATTTATAGGTGGGATGTTTTCATTTAATACTTTTCAGTGGATATTACCTAACCATGAGCGTGTCCAGTTGCTTCCTGAATCTATCCAAAATTTTATCATCCATAATCTCAAAGAAAGAGTTTAGCTACAACTATCATGAAAAACTGTATCTTTTTTCATGCTTCAAATGTGTCACCTCTTTCATTTGAGACCTCTTTGTTTTCGTTTTGGAAGACACAGCAGGTAGTTGACCCTTATCCACTCACTCCATGTCACTGGTGATCCTATAGACCTCCTGTCAGTCCTGCTGGGCAGGGACTATCTGTTCAGCAGCGCTGTGGATATTAAATTACTTGAATGCAAACAGGCTTTTAAAGAAGCTGCCTTCCTCAATACAAAAGCAAAGCCCACAATAACCCTAAACTAAACTCCCAAGCAGGATACACACTCTATGTAACAAGGCAGAATTACTTCCCACTCCTATTTTCAGTGTGAACAGATGCTAACATTGGGAGCCACCTAGTTAAAATATTGCCAGACATGATTGCACCAAGCAAACAAATGTACTTTTTCAAGCATCAGAGTTTAACACTGTGAACTTGTAGCTCCACCTAATGCCCCATTCCTGGAGGCCGGCTCCATTTGTACCTATTAAGCACAATGCAAATGCAGTATCTACCATCTGAAGTCTTGAAAAACAGCTTGGAGAAGAGAAAGCGAAAAATAGGAGGGATCACTTTGCATCTGCTCTGATATCACCCCTTTCCTGAGCATCCACTATCAACCATTTCTGTAGACAGTATTTATAGATTTGGTTTGACCCAATGGGCTGATGAAAAACCTCCAGCTCCACTCTGGGTGGTCTGAGTTGGAGACATCTGGCAATATAAAACACAGTGAAACCTTCACCACTCAAGTCACTTCATACAAGGACTTCCGAAAGATACTAACCTGTAAGTGCCACAGGGATGTAAGGCTATACTCAGAGACCCACACACAGAGAAACACTACACATGAGAAGTCCCCAGTCATTTTGTGGTAGACTCCACCCTCGTCAGCTGCTTGCTGGGTTTCACCTGGGATATCAACAAAGTCATAGTGCTTACATGGAGCTGAGGATCCAGCCCTTTGTTTGGATTTTCTTTTTCTCAGAGGGTTGTGCTACAGCACTGTTGGAAGTATCTTAACCCAGCTCATAAAAAGATAATAATTCAGATGTTTTTTCTCATTAACTACCTTATACTCACTTCACATAACTCAGTTAAAAAGGAAAACAAAAAAACAAAACAAAACAAATAATGAATGCAGGAAGTCATCCACAAGTACATTATAAATAAATTAATATTTATTTCTTAGCTGCTTTGATCCAAGACTCTCAAGGCAATTCAGAGTGTTCAGCACTGTTTTCCTCACTGCATAGCTGGGAAAATTCATGCACAGGGTGGGTAACTTGATCAAGGTGTCAGGAAGAGAAGGGCCAGGTTGCTCAGTTTCTGCTCAGCAGAAAGCCCTTCTGACACCTCAGCAGAGGTGTAAAAATTGCTCTTGAACAAGAAAACAAGAATAGTAATGCTGGTTTGGGTTTTATTTTATTTTTTCAAATCTCTAATTCTGAATAGCTGTAAAAGCAGCCTGCTTCATATATTCTGCTACCACACAGCTGAGACAAAAAGGCAGTCTGCTCTCCCCTTGGTAAACTGATACAGTACTACTGCTAAGACAACTCCTGTGCTCTGCCTTCTTAATGCACGCAGTGCTCATACCCTGGAAATGCTCTTTCTTAACACATTAAAGTGCAGTTCTTAATACTGGTGAAAAAAAGTAAGTCTGATGGGATGGGCTAAGCTGGTAAGCTCAGAAAAGGCAGGGTGTGTGTGTGTGTAAAAAATAACATCATTTATTAAGAGTGCTGACCTATTTCCTTCCCTGACTTTAATCAACTTGATATAAAATCCATGGATGTCAATTACAGTCCTTCTGCTGATGCAATCGCCTTTGTATCAGCAAAAAGCAGCAGATATATTGGAGATTTCAGGGCAAATCGGGGTGATTCATGCATTTACCAGCTCGGGCAGACTGGCTTATAAGTTGCATAACCTGCCTTATGCCTGGACTGATGCAGTTTATTTTCCAGCATGCATGACAGAGTACTGGAGAAGTGAGAAAACCACTGGTCACCTTACAGTATCAACCCTTCCTCCTCAATGCAGCCATTGTGTGCTAGTGTCCTTCCAAGCAGTGTGGGACAGACCCTCAGGACCTCACAGGCTATGAGCAGTGACAACCAAACCGGTGCAAGAGGAGGAAACACCATGACAGGTGCATGCACAGATCAACACAATTCATGAGAAGGATCTTTCAGAGGATCTTCCAAATGCAAAGAGCAAGAAAGTTGCACCACAGGAGAGCTACAGACTTTGGGGGAGAACAAAGACTCAGGAGGAAGATGAAAGAAGCTGGCACAACAGTATGAGGATCTCATCAAACAGTGAGACCGACTTCAAAGTAACCTAAAAGCTCCCAGCCATGCTCAGAGCCTGGGACCCCCTATCTTACCGCTAAAATGGTCGTGGGCTTCAGGGCCTGGTTGACGTTGCGGAGTAGTGTCCATTTGCCCTGGTCTCTCTCCTGATCTTCCACCACCTCAGGACATGGCTGCATGAAAACAACTTTCTTCCTCTTCAGCATCTCCCAGATCTTGCAGTGATATATGTCCCTTTCTCTGCTGTCTATGTGTATTCCACCATGAATGCCAGACAGCTGTGACCAGTTTGCTTTAGACCTCCAGTGTGACCATGTCTGCTGCTTGCAGGACACCTTCTGACCTGATTCACAATGTGGCTCTAGGTGAAGATCTTCTAAGAGTAAAATGCACCAGCCATGGTCCTCCACTGGCCAGCTAGCACGCTTGCTCCATAGAACTGGTGCTGCAGAAGTCTCAAAGCAAACTGAGCAACCTGGCTTCTCTTCACTTAAATTCTTCCAGTCTTGCCAGTAAGGGGTGATACTTGCTCAGAGACCTGAAGGACACTGCAACCACTTGTTCTGGAAAACCAACTGCAGGATTAATAGGAAACCTCTTAATTTCCCCGTGACTTCTCTCTGTTACCTTCCTTTCTTAGTGAAATAACTGTCTGACAGTTGAGGACTCTCAGTACAGAACACACTCGGGTGCTTATTAATCCACAAATGCAGTCAGTCCCCATGCAACACATGGTGTTTAATTAACCTAATACCTTTACATACCAAATTAACCCAAGTGCTGTGGGAACTCAAAACCAGAGGCCATCTGCATTTTCTTTAAACTGATCACCTTGAGCAGATCCATAGCAACTGAATTTTAAATAATTGAGTGGAAGGTGTTCAGAGCAGTACGGCCTCTGTGCCTATAGGTGAGAGGAGTGCCTGGGCTGTGGATGAAAATGTGCTGAACATGATTCTGGAGATAATAAGGTTGCCCTGACTCTACACCCAGCTGCTCTACAGACCCACTTCTGCAGTCTCTCCTTCTACATATGGAGGACTGTTCTTGAAAGGACTATCAGGAGTGCTGGACCAGCCAGAAGAGCTCAAGACTCTACTCTGGTGAAACCCCACCTGAAGTATTGTGTTCATGTCTGGGGCCCCCAGCACAAGAAAGACATGGTTATCTGTTCGAGTGGGTCCAGAGGAAGCCACAAAAAAAAAATCAGGGGACTGAAGAAACCTCTCCTATGAGGCCAGGCTGAGAGAATTGGGGTTGTTCAGCCCAGAGAAGAGAAGGCTCCAGGGAGACTTTACAGTGGCCTTTCAGTACTTGAAAAGGGCCACTGAAAAGATGGAGAGGGACTTTTTACAAGGCCATGCAATGATAGGATGAGAGGTAATGCTTTTAAACTGAAAGAAGGTAGATTTAATTTAGATTTTAGGAAAAAAATCTTTAGTGTGAGGGTGATGAGACACTGGAACAGGTTGCCCAAGAGGTTTTGGATGCCCCATCCCTGGAAGTGTTCAAGGACAGGTTGGATGGGACTTTGAGCAACCTGGTCTGGTGGGAGGTGTCCCTGCCCATGGCAGGGTAGCTGGAACTAGGTGATCTTCAAGATCCATTCCAACCCAAACCACTCCATGATTCTAAGACATTTCACACTCACCTCAGGTTTGCTTTCTCCTGTCCTATCTTAGATATACTTGAGATTTCTCCTTTTCATATACGAAAGGCTTTTCTGCCCATTTACAGAATTTAAGGCAACTCTAGCTGGGTCCCAGTCTCTTCCATGGAAATTTTGAAACTAACTTGGTGCCGGTTGCACAGACCAGAGCAATGCATGATTAGATAGTGGTGCAGCTGCTAGGCTTTCCATGACATTCTCATTTATCACCATTTTAATGCAAAATTCTACTGATACCTTGATTCCACAGGGTTTTGAATCCATTATCCATGATACAGAGGACATTTTGGTGGTGGAAAGTTATCTAGAGGAACAAGGGCTTTATAGGTCCCCTTGATGGGACACCAAGGATGACCACAGATGATGGGTACATCAAATTCACACCAAGATACTTATTCTCATCAGTCAACAGTAGTGACAACAGTGAGTCAATCCTTGCCAAAGGGCAGATAATGAATTAATAACTTTGTAAACTTAAGCTGTATTACAAATCCCCAAAACAGTAAGGTTTCTAATTCTTGTAGATGTGCAGGTGAAGTAAGGAAGAGGTTGAGTCTCACTGAGAAGAAGCCAGGTGAGAGATTAATGAGATAGATGTGTACCAGAGGAGCAAGCAAAAACATACATGAGATGCAACAGTAATGAAGGGAGAAGACATAGATCAAATGTAGCAACCTTATGGGAGATGACTACCCCCAGCATGACCTGAACACAGTGCTGTAAAAGATTGTGTTTCTGTTCCTCTAGAAAGTACAAGATAGATGTTCAATCAAAGCTAATAATCAATGAGAAGATGCACATGTAAGGAAGAACTAAATATGTGTATATAAAAGCACCCATAGGATGGGCTATTTAGATTTGAGCTAGGTCCTATGGATGCTCTTATGCTCATCAGCGCACCTTTCCTCACTGCCACACCACAGTAACTGGAGCAGTGTGAGAGCATCAGATCTGAGAAAGAGCAGCCAATGTATTTATCTCACTTTGTGCTGGAGCAGACATTATGATCACTGCCCACCTCCACCCTGTACTGGAATTCTGAGGCTGTGTATCTCTGTGTGCTGCCAAAGAGTAAACTAAGTAGCAGAGGGGTGGAATGATCTGCCTTTTGTTATCATTGGGGCAAAACAGAAATGGAGCAGACCAGAAGGCTCAATCCAGTCTTTGTGGTCCTATTAGATGAGTGTGCTTATTCTTTCCCTGACACTGGGGATGCAGAAGATCTTTAATTCCACACATTTCCACTGCAATTTTTTTGCACTGCTCCTCTGCTAGCAGGAGGTTTTCTGGGGACTAATTAGACAGAGTCACTTGTGTCACCCAGAGGCACTTGGTGTTTGCAGTGCTGTCTGTCTGAATGGCCCCAGCACACTGGCTCCTGGAAATGGGAAATCCCATCCCTCTTAAGGGGTGACCTGGATTGGAAACCATCCTCCCTTCTGTATGCATCAAAAGGCAGAGGAACAGCATTAAGTCTCCAATCAGCATGCTTTTTCTAAGGCAGTGTGCTGTGCTTTATGTGGGAAACCAATAAACACACTTAGGACCATAAGGGGAAGGATACGATGGGGGAAAACAAACCTTTAGCTGTCTGGCAGCCTGTCAGCAATGCCATCCGGTTTAGATTACAGGTCCCCGGGGTAACATTAGACTCTTCACCACAGAGATAGAAGTATGAGCCCAAATTGCCATGCCAGACCCTGATCTGATGATTTACTGTACCTCTGCAGCAGCAGGCACAACTGAGACCAGTGTCCTGCTGTGACACACTTTGTGCACACATAGTAAAGGGTAAACGCTTATCCTAAGGAACTGATGTGACCCAGGCAATAGGTTTATGCTGCTGCTGACACCTGAGCTCCCATTAAGTGCTACCGTGGTGGTGTGGACCTCACTACTGGAAAAAAAATGGAAATACCACCTGCAGGATCCACCCTCACAGCAAGTGAATCACCGACATTAATGAAAGCTTGGGTGCCCTTGTCCCCAGCCTGTCCTTGCCCCAGACTCAAAGAAAATCCATCAGACACTAACAGAGCTGATAAAGTGTTCTTGAACCAGTTATTTTGCAGCTATCACTGAAACGCTGAGCTATTCAGTGACACAGGTAAGGTGGGACTTAACCCAGTGTGTGTGCCCACCTCTGAGCAAGACATCCAGATCTTTTCTAGATGATTATTGTAGGTCCCTTCCAACTGAAATATTATTCTATTCTATTCTATTCTATTCTATTCTATTCTATTCTATTCTTCTTTTCTATTTCTATCCTATCCTATTCTTCCTAAAATCTAGGGAAAGAAAGAGGCATTTCCACAGTCACCTCTGCATAAAGCAGGCAATTAAACTAGAGGGACAATACTAACCTAAAGGGATGTGTGAAGAGGACAGTTTGGTGGTAGAAATCTATGGAATAGGTGTCCAAATCTAGCTGAGGTGGCTCCTACTCCTAGCATGGATGTGGAAAGGCTCTAAGGGCTGATATTTAGGTAAACTGCTGAAGGATATGGAAAATCACTGGTTATCAGATCCTACCTGTGGACTCATGTCAGCAGTGCTACACCAATTACTCCCTGCAGTATTAAACTTACTTTTCTGAAATAGGAGAGATGATACCCTGTACAATGGCTGTCGATGCACTGTGTGAGCCATATGTCATCTGTGGGCCACAGCTCTGGCAACTGTTGTAAACCAACCTGTTTATGCAGGTGGTTTTATTGTTTGGTTGGTTGGTTTATTTGTGGGTTTTTTGTTGTTTTTTTTTTGGTGTGTGTGTTTGTTGTGTTTTTTCTTTGTCTGGGTTTTTGTTTGTTTGCTTTTAATTATTTTTTTTTTATTTTGTAAATGGACACAAACACATACCCAGGTCTCCATAGAGCAAGATCCAAGCAGAGTCCTGTTCTTCCTTACTGCTTGTCTTTGAAGCAGAAAATCCTTAGTGAACACAGGCACAAGTGCAAACATAGGAATTTCCCCAGCCCTAAATTTCAGTGTCATTTGGAGAGCAGACTGAAATCTAAGTGTACTGGTGCATCTCAGCATAGTATGCCCCTTCAGACTTCCAAGAGCTACCTGAATTCTTCAGGCAGTATACTGTCTGTGCTCTTCTAAAAACACATAGCATCACCTCTAGATATAAGCTATCTGATTCAATTCAGCTCTCGATTACATGGGTAGACACTGCTCAGTTTAATGGAGCTTCTCCTGGATCCACAGCTGTGTAACCCAAAGGAGAATTACAACTGCTCATCTCTATTCTCTGCACTCATCTTTAGCTGTGTGGTTGCCACCATCTTCAAGAAAAGATGGGAAAGAAAGAAAAAGCTTAAATTTCTAATTAACAACAAACTCTAGTGCAAGAAATACACCTGCTGGTTGTCAGTAACCTTAATAATTTTCCTGTTTCATAAATAAATAAGATTCTCTTCCCAATTTCTCATAGCACATCAGGCACCACCTGCCAGACAAGGTAACAAGCTACACACAAAGGCTTTCTGAAGCAAAGGCAGAATGCAAGAATTGATAAATAATTCAATAATAAATGCACTGCTTGCTCATCCTGTAGCTTTGATACTGACAGAAGCGAAAAAAAAACAAAACACAAATGTGGCACCCACCCCAACATTTTCCTATTTAGTGCTGAGGGACAGTTAAAGACTCTAGGAGCAAATAAGATGGATTTAATCAGGTTTGCAGGGGGGGCAATCTAGTGTGGTGTAATAAGGCTCAGCTCCCAGTGATTTTTGAGCTCATCCCTGGATTTTGGCAAGGAGCTTGTTGTTGTCTGTTTGGAACCTATCGGTTGGGGAGGGGGTTTTAAGCACACAGAAAACCACGGAGATAGAATATTTAATCTGTGACTCCTGTGGCTTTATCATCACGGGTGCAGCAGAGAATCCGGCAATCCGTTGACGTTACAAGCAGATTAGGCTGGCCCCAGGCGTCACCCACCCAAAAGCCGTGCCAGAGCACTGCGTATCAGGTCTCACACAAAAAGCTGATGGCCGTTGCTTGGGAGGTGATTGAAAAATCTGTTAAGATGCAAAAGTGGAGCAGGAAATGAAGACTGAGCCTTTTAGCCCCATGGCAGGGCCCTGTCCTAAATGCAGATGGAAGAAATCCAAAGGAAGAAGACAGAGCAATCATAAGATGTACAAATCAGGAAAACCAGAGAGGGCAAAAATAAAACCAGATGGAATTGGGGTGTGGGGTGTGTGTGTGCAGTTTATAATGCGAGCATATAGTACTGTTAGACCAAGACATATTCCTTCACGTCCTAGGAGTGGAGGGGTTGCACTGGTGCCACGCTGGGAGCTCTCAGATCCACTCTGAAATCTGCCAACAATCAACCCTGCTCCTGAGACAACTGAGAGTGTGGCTAAGAACTCCCTAGTTTGCAATAGGAGATGTGATGGAAACCATTTGCCCTTAGAGACTCAGAAGCAAAGATTTTGGACATTTTCCTTTAAATGTGCATTGTTCTGTATGTCAAGCTTTAGGAAGATGGGAATAAGGGAATGCCATCTCATTCTCTGAGTTTGGGAGTGATGTTGATACCAGCAAGGCACTATGGCTGGACAAAATATCTGTGAATAAATATTGTGTTCAGTTTTGGGATCCTCACTACAAGAAGGACACTGAGGGGCTGGAGCGCACCCAGAGAAGGGCCACAAAGGTGATGAGCAGCCTAGAGAACAAGTCTTGTGAGGTTCGACTGAGGGAAGTGGGGTTGTTCAGCCTGGAGAAAAAGAGGCTCAGGGGAGACCTTCTTGCTCTTGACAACTCCCTGAAAGGAGGCTGGAGCCAGGTGGGGGTTGGTCTCTTCTCCCAAGGCACAAATGATAGGGCAAGATGAAATGTCCTCCACTTGCACCAGGGAAGGTTTAGGTGGAACATTAGGAAAAATTTCTTCCCCAAAAGGGTTGTCAAGGCCTTTCTCAGGTTGCCCAGGGCAATGGTGGAGTCACCATCCCTGGAGGAGCTTAAAAGATATGTAGATATGGTGCTGAGGGACTTGGTAGTGCTGGGTTAACAGTTGGACTTGATGATCTTAAAGGTTTCTTCCAACTAAAGTGATCCTATAATTATATTATTCTATCTAAGCTGTGTGCTCCCATTCCTTTCTTTGATTTGATCCCACGGTGAACCAGCTCAGGGAATTAATCCAGCAGCAACATTTTCATGTGGTTTTTTTTGCACAATGTTTTGCTGCTTTATCCCCTGAACTTACTCATCAGGCAATCAGCAAAGCCTCAGTGAAGGAGCAGGGAGAGCAGCAGGAACATGCAGCCGGCAGCAGAGCCCAGGGAGCTGCATGTGCAGGTATTTGCTGTGGCAACACTGATTTGATTCATGAAAGATGAGTCTCAGCTGATGAGCACGAGAGCTGCAGAACTATGCAACAGATGGAGGTAATCAGGTATTTCCACCCAACATTTTACTACATCTGAGGCATACAGCCTTTTCAAGATCACAGTGATTCACAAAAAGGACACAGTTTGAATTCCAATGTACAATACTGATGAAGGGGAAAAAATACTTCTTTAAAAAAAAAAAGATCATACACAGAAATGTAAATCAGAAGGGCTATTTTTCACCCTGGCTCAGAATGGCTGTTCAAATAAGCCTAAAAGCAACTGTGTGATTTCAATTGTTTTACCTGATTTGATTCCAGAGAAAACAAAACAGGATTTTTCCACCATCTGCAACAAAAGTCTCTTTGACTTTCATGTGCAACCTGTCAAATTCTCTTTCAGAGTTTCAGCTTCATCTCCTTTGCTCTGGGAAGATCCTTTCTTCTTCATTTCTTTACTTCAAGCTCCTCCTTCCCTCCTCCCTGCCTTCTCACAAGCTCACTGAGACCTAGTCTGCAATTAGCTCCTACATAGATGTGGGACTATTGTGATCTGCGCAGATATCCCTGCATAAACAAAAATCACATAATCACAAACAGGTTGGAAAGGACCTTTAAGATCATCAAGGCCAACTGGTAATGTAGACATAGTGCAAACAAGTGCTTAATCTCAGTAAAAATGTGTTCTTTTCCCATGTAGTAATCTATACTCACATGAATGCAGTTTTCCCAGCAGAAATATGTCTGTGCTAAGGGTCTGCATTAGCCAAAGTGGCACTAAATACGTCAAGACAAGTCCTACCACTTAAAATAGGTTGTCTCATCTTCAGAAATACTGAATGAAAGGGGAGTAATGCTGCTTTTCCTTCACTGCCATGCCAGATCTGAGCAGCACTGCCCTTTTTACACATTGTCTTTGCTTAGCCACTGAGTGTTGTCTTGGTTACTGAGGAGAGTGAGGGGCTCTGGAGGAAGGTTAGTTTGCAGCTCAGTCAATAGCTTCTTGGGGAAATTTGTGCTATGACTGCTTAAGTGAGAAGCGAGCTGTTCCAGGCCATTTGAAAAGCCAGCTCCTGAGAAGAATGGATAACAGCAGGAAGCATAATGGAAAACAAAAAATCATGATGACAATGTTTGCGATGAAATCCAAAATGTCTTGATACTGGTTTTCATTCCTTAGGAGCCAGCCACAAGGGTGCAGAGATGCTGCAATACAAGTAGCATCCTTCCAAAAGGAGAAATATACTCCCAGATCTCAAAAAAATCTTGAGGACATGAAGCACCTGGACAATTTTGTCATTGGGAAACAGATAACAAAAATTGTCCCAATAGTTACTATTAAAACCCAGCAAAATCATCCATATTTCATTGCTTGCTTCATGAGTTTGAAGACTTCACGGCTGGCTCCATGCAAAGCTACCTTTGAAATGGAAGCCTAGAGCAGGTTGGTAGTTGCAGCCACTTATCTGGATTCTTCAAGCCCCTCTGCTTATTCTGTTTCCCAAATTGCTGGTTGTGAGTCCCTCCAAGGGAGTTGGTGGACCAATGCAGAGCTGTGCTGTGGACTCCCAGCAACACAATACCAGCCCCATCTGCTGTGACTCTCTGGAACTACCAAGTGTATTGGGAGGTATATTTCTGATTACTTCCCCATGGGTTTTAATTAACCTTTCATGCTAACAGTACCCTAAGCAAAATAAGGAATGACAGAGTGTGCATTCTAATCCCAAATTTCACAGCTGTGCTGGGGACGGTGTAAAATTCCAGAAGGCTCTGGAAGAAGTTAGGGACCCCAGAAGGCAACCAGGATAATTAGGGGTCTGAAGGAAACAGTAAGCCAGTCCAGTTAGACAAACCCTAAGGGTCAGGACATATAGAGATGTGCACTGTGGATGCCTTCAAACTGTGCTCTTGGGATGGCTTTACAGCTAGTGGTTGTTGGGCAGAACAACCAGGCCAGAAGCCTGATTCAATATTCAAATCCTAACAAATAATCACTAGCCATTGCAAACAAAGCAATAGCCACAGTTTGAAAAAACAAGTTGGACTTATTGCTCGCATGAAATTATCAGAGAGTGGTGGCTGGTAAGATTTCTGGTGGGATTAGACTTTCATATGAACTCTAGTAGCTAGAAGAATAAAACCGTAAGGGAAATAAGCTCCCCATTTTTTTGGCACAGCAACTAATTCCTGCATTCTTGATACTTCTTATTTTCCTCATGGGTATTTTCTTACATGAACAGTACATTCTGCATACACTGTGCAGGGCAATGCGGCCACCAAAGGGGTTTTGCTTCATGTTTTAGCCACTTTACAATGACAAGGGCTGCATTACAAATATGTTTTGTTAAATACAGCTCCTGGAACCTAGTATTTGTTTTTGTTGTGGATTTGCAAGGTTCCTAGAATGGCAGAGATCTTCGTCCAGCAACAGGCAGCTGGTTGGTGCTCATGTGAAACCTAAATCATGTAAAGGTAAATTAATTCATGTGAAGAATGCTCATCAATTTTATACTTATTTCAAGAAACTCAGTAATTGACATATAGCCTTAATTTTGAGACTGCAAGAGTATTATCACATAGAAATATTAATTACACCTATGTTTCTGTAAGAAATGGGCTGGTAGAATATCAGCATGGAACTATGGTTAACGACTCCATTGCATTTTGCTGGATGCAAATGCAGTTTAACTCCAAGCATCTACTTAATGAGAAATGCCTGTCTGTCTTGCATTGAATCTAGAAATTTTATGAGGTTAAGGGGCAGTAAAACACCTTTACAAAGTGATTTGCAGATTATGAAAATGCAGTGTGTGACCTTAAGAGTCATTTGCCAGCAATAGTGCTGGCAATAAAACATCTGTCTGGGTGGTAGGAGACACCCATAAATTGCTCACATTGCTTTCACAGTGACTGTACAAAAGGCTCACGAGCTGTGGTGTGCAAATCACTGGCCGTGCTCTGTCCCATACAGGTGTTTTCCAATCTTAAAAACAAGCAGCATTTGGCCCTTTCTTCTTCAGCATGAAAAATAAGCCAACCTCTTTTTCCCCTGAGTTCTGCTAAAGTGACTCTGGGGAAAGGATAGAGGGCATCTGCTTCTTGGTAAAAGAGTTGGAAGAAAGCAATACTATCAGGATGTAAGTGGAATTGCCTCAGGCAGGGTATGAAAATGAGTAGACAAGCTTATGGCACACCAGAGGACCATCTAGGGTAGTATCCTATTTTCACCAGTGGCCCATGGAGATGCCTAAGGCAGAGTGGACATGTCTGTAGAGCTCCTTCTTTAAAATACTCTTCCAGTCCAAAAATAAGGGGACATCGACCAAAGTCAGTAGGGACTTGGTGCAGCAAAAAACAGTGTAGGTGGATTGGACACCTGGAGAAGTAAGGAAGCTGAACAAGTGCTTGGAAGGGAGATGCATTAGGAACTAGTAACCAAATAAATCACATCAGGCTTGGGAAATGAGCTCAAAGATCATAGCCACAGACTGAGAAATTAGCTGGAGGATAGGAAGATACTGTGAGGAAATTACACAGTATGCTTACTCGACCCTAGGTGTTCACCAACAGTCAGTTTGGATACAGAATACCAGATGGAACAGACCTGGGTCTGAACAAATATGGTCATTTTATATCCATTCACAACTTCAGCACACTGTAACTCTGCTCAGAATTTCATCATAGAATCATGGAATGGTTTGGGTTAGAAGGGAGATTAAAGATCATCTGGTTCTAAACCCCTGCCATGCATAGGGACACCTCCCACTAGACCAGGCAGCTCAAAGCCCCATCCTGCCTGTCACTGAAACTTCCAGGGATGAGGCCATCCACAACTTTTCTGAGCTACCAGTTCCAGTGTCTCACCACCCTCAGGGTGAAGACTTTCTTCCTTAATCTAACCTAAATCTACCCTCTTTCAGTTAAAAACAGTTTATAATAATTTCTCTTCAGGAGAAGAAGTCCTTATAATTACAGCTGGTGAAGATTCTTCCTTTCACAAAATTGCTTAATGGAGGGTGACATCCTTGTGAACTTTTAAGACAGACCTTTCCCCAGTGCAAGAAAGCAGCTGCCACCACTCCTTGTGCAGATAGCAGCAAGGGTATTTGGAAGGAGAGGAGGACTGATCCATTGTCTCACCTTCTCATGTTTCCAAATCTCAGATCCACATAGATGAAGTCAATAGGAAAAAGGCAAATCCCTCACATTGCAACAGTCAAATGCACAACCCTTCCATGAGGTAGTCAGTACTGCTGACCACCACAGCAGTATCTGTAAACATACCCAGGAGTGGCAGAATAGAAATGCAACAGCATCAGCATAAAAATCACCTGGTCCCAGTCCACACTTATTCATCTTATTTCCCCACTGTTGAAAGCCCCACTTGAGGTATCTAAAGTGCCAGCAGGCTTACCAATGTATCTTGGACTATTCCACTTACAGCATAGAATTCTCTCTGCTCTTAAAGAGATTGTTTTTTTCAGAACAGTCTCCTTAAACGTATTCTAGCAAACATCCAAACCCTCCTCCTGTTCTGGTTGCATTTGTAAAACAACTGAAAATTAGATTTAGTCCTCTAAATTTCTTACTGGAAATCTTCCTTAGACAATGGCATTTCACCAAAAACTAAAATGCAACAGGAAAAACACAGAAGCAAAACTTTTCATGAAAACACTACTGTTTGGCTAAAGACTGACATGGACCATGTCATTTTGACATTCTCATTGGAATTCTGTCTTCAAAGTCAGCTTTTAATTTCAGTAAAATTATCTTACTTATTGACCAGGCAATGACATCACAGCAGATATTCTATATACTGCCAGCTCAACTTTCTCCTGAAGAGGAAATGCCATTTTCCAATTTGTGCTGGTCTATTATTGCTTCCCCTGGATTCCAGGAACTGTGCACAGCTTCTTGAACCTGACTACAGAAAGACAATTTTATTTTTATTTTTTTCTTTTAGGAAAACAGCTGTCAGATCTACACTGTGCTAGCAAATGATGATGTGGCTTGAAAAAGAAATGAATCTTACACAATAAGGGCCAAATTTTTTACTAGTGTACATCAGGGTGATTCCACAGATGTGCCTGTGACTCCTAAATCCATGAAATGTCAAGGCCTTCCTTTTTAATGTCTCGTTGTTTTATGTTTTCCAATTTGCAATTTTGATGAAAAGGAAGGTTGCCTTGAACAAGGAGACACACCTGCCTGCTGCACTGCCATTCATACATGGAGCAGATGAAAAACATGGCCGTACTTCAACAAGGATCACATATCACAAACATTTTCTACAACAGCCAAGATGGCTTAAATGTCTACCTTTCACCCAAATCCCTCCCATTGTCACTCCCTATATCCCATCTGAGAACCAATATGAGTAAAAGTAACGGTAATAAGACGGGAGCTCCTTTGCTCTGCTCCATTTGCACACCTGGGTTGAAGATGCTTCCTCCTGTTGTGAACAGTAATCAGAGGCTCAGTGGCTGCAGTGAGGACCAAGGCTAATCAACCTTTGTGTTGATCCCCAGCAGCAGGATAAGATGTGGAGTGGGATAGGGGTGGATCAGAATGAAGGACTTCTGATCTCCTTCCCTGAACTTCACTCTAGGCCAACAGCCCCCAGGTCCACCAGCTGGTGCAAAATGGCCATGTGAAGTTCAAGATTCATTACAGACTTTTTCTTTACAGAAAGCATACACAAACATCAAGACTTCTTCAGAGTCAGGTTGTAGAATCATAGAATCATTTCTGTTGGAAAGGACCTTTAAGATGGTCAAGTCCAACCATTAACCCAACACTGCCAGGTCACCACTAAACCCTGACACTCAGCACCACATCTACACATCTTTTAAACCCCTCCAGGGATGGGGACTCCACCACTGCCCTGGGCAGCCTGGGACAGCCCTTGACAACCCTTTTGGGGAAGAAATTTTTCATAATGTTCAACCTAAACCATCCCTGGTGCAACCTGAGGGTATGATGAGTTGAAGAGCTTAAGAAAGAGAGGCAGTTGGAGGGAATGAATTTCTCTCTTTTTGCTTCAGATGTCATGTCTCAGCGAGTTAACTGGCATCTTTAAGGGCTCTGACAGACATGGAGAAGTTCCATCAAGCAAGACAAGATAATATGTGAGCTGCTCTGTAAAAGCTGTCCCTGGGGATGTAGAATTTCCCTGGGGAAACCTAAGGCGTCAAGATTAATTTAAGGTAAATTTTGTTATTGAGTCTTTTGAAGTTTATTCATTCTCAAATGAATGTCCTAATGCCTGGGTATTTTGCTAGTGCTTCTTAAAAAAAGCAAAGCTAAACTCACCCACACATATAAGAACTCTGGCTCCATGCCTTCTCTATTTTGAGAACAAATAGATTTAAGTTTCCGTGAATACACTTTGGGGAATATGGATCCTGGGGACTTGTCTAAGGTAAGAAAAAGCAGGAATGAGTGTGTTTCAGACAAGTTTCTAAGAGGCAGGCTATCTTCACGACAGGGCTGAGATTGCTCTCTTTACCTTTATTTGACATCACGCAATTTATATTCCACATCCATAGCAGAGCAAGAATATCTCCCTAGCCTGCAGCTTCATTTTCTGCGCACAGCTACCCCAGCACTTTAATTGTCCCATAAATTTGATGGAAAGGATTTGATGCAGAGAGCTGTTAAAATGCCAAATGTCTTGAGCACTGCAACTAATGAATGGCTCCCAACGATTCATGTTTCAATCTATATGCAAATGTGCCCTTTGGTTGGCTTGTGCTGGACTTTTCATTGCTGCATTACAGCTATCCAGGGAAGCCTCAGACTCATAGATCAGACAGATACAAGGCATAAATGGGCAAAGACTTAAATTATTCAGTATTTACGAGAAAGAGAATCCAAACAGTGGATTTACACTTTGCTTTTTATAATACAGATCAGCCCTGAGAAGACCTACAATAATGTTGGTTTTGTCCCCCACCCCTTCCTCCTTGCTAACAAAATATATAGCACCATGAATCACTTGCCAAAGCTGAATGCATAATATCCAGTAACACCACAAACAGTGTATGTCAGCTCCAGGTGCTCACGGATCCCAGCTGGGAGGTGTCTGTGGAGGGACTGAAAGATTTCAAAATCTGGTCTTCGCTATTCTTACTCCCACCAAGGGGAAACATCTCCTGGATCATCAAACTGAGTCTCTGTAAATGCCAATGGTCACAAAATCTATTGCTGCTCATTAATGAACTGCACAAATGCCTTTCACCTGCAGTGCAATGTGGGATTCTGGTCTTAGCAAGAAGAAATTATGATGGGGCAGGTACATAAAGGATTGCCTCCATCACAAGAGGGCTGCAGAGCTTGTTTTAAAAGGGTAGAAAGAAAGGGGATGTAGAATTTTAATCAGTTCCAAGGCTAGGGGGGGAAGTGATTGCTCTTTGTACAAACATCTGAGAAATGGCAAGAAGGGGAAAGAACAATTTAGTTAAA
The DNA here is from genome assembly GCA_027560015.1 of Chloroceryle amazona. NCBI lineage: Eukaryota > Metazoa > Chordata > Aves > Coraciiformes > Cerylidae > Chloroceryle > Chloroceryle amazona. The sequence goes on along the minus strand of JANHFX010012920.1, from coordinate 20,745 downwards.
AGCCAGTCCTGGGACAAGAACAGAAAAGACACAGACATGCCCTCAGAAAACACAGATATGAACATATCAAGGACAGTCTCATTCATGTAGGATTCATTTTGTAGGACATCTTTAAAGCTGAAACTGTACTGGGGCTAAAGGAAATGTCAGAGGTGACACATACTTTGCAGAATGGATGGTTGCAGAGAAACTGCAAGGTTTTGGCATTACCCCCAAGAGTCACCTCACCAGCAGCTCTGTTGAGCTGGGACAGCAAAGCTGAAGTTCTAACCATGCCTTGGCTCCTGCAAAGCCTCGGACCAGCTGAAGACATCTTCCTTACTTTGGTGTTGAACTAAGATGAGCTTTATAGCACGAGGCATCCACAGTGCTTGATTCCTTAGGACCTTAACTTCTGACTGAGGTTTGGTTTCCTTTATCTGCCTAACTTATGCCTCCACTGTTTCTTTTCACTCCTATTTCTATTTCTCACCCTATAACCCCAGAAGCAGGTTGGGGGGTCCACCAAGTCCGGAAGAAACCCACAACAGCATCAATGCTCCTCATGTGGACTGGACATGGTCAGGAGACCCCAGCAATACAGATATAATCTTCTGACAAGCCTGGTTTAGTGGATGAGTTTTGTGGCATGCTGAACTTGGTCCTACATGAAATATTTAGTTTTTGTGAGCATGCTTTATTGATGAGAAGATAAGCATGTTTGATTTTTGATGGTCTGGCCCAGCAGTGGGAAATTTGCAGCACTGGGAAAACCTGGATTAAAGATCAGATTATATGAGGGTTGCCTACATGAATGAGACGATAGAGTTGGCACAAACAGCCATGTGGCAAGTAGCAAATATTTGTTATTTTCCACCAGAACGGCAGTGACTTCAGCAGAGTGCTGCTCCCTGGAGTAGCAATGTGCCCCTTGACAGGCTGTGTGGTCATCTGCAGCCAGGGCCACCACACCCTCCTGGTCTCCACTCCAGCTCTAAAAACATCTCTGCTTTAAATAAAAACCAGAATATGTAGAAACAAGAACATGCAGAGCTAAGCAAATTTGTCATGCTGCCAAGGCAGAACATTAGGAAGCCCTCCTTTTTCATCTTCCCTTTCTTTGTGTATGCAAATAGACTTGTCATGAGTAATTTGCTAGTGACTAAAGCTGATAAGATTGGTTCCCTGCAGGCCCCTTCTGGGGAACAATACTGGCTTTTCTTCTGAATTACTGAGTGAAAGACACAGGGCAGGAGCTCTGTGTGTTTTCTCCTCTTTGCTTGGAGCCAGCCTCTGAGGGAGATCCTACTGTGAACTGTTTTGACAGGAGAGTGGAAAAGGTGCAGTTTATAGGCTCATCTTCAAAATTCCTGGATTTATAGCTGGCAAGGACAGGAAAACCAAGTTGCAGGGGCCAAAAGCTCTGCACTGATGTATCCCAGGTGATGATTTGGATTTTTGTTTGACTCAAATCCCAGACTAGATCCTGGGACTGGCCAGTTATTGTCTAGATGGATGGCATAAATTGCCTTGATGATGTTACTGAAGGCTTCTACTTATTCCTTTTGCTGTTAGGTTACTTTCATACTTTCATAACAGCAACGATGACAGAAAAAAAAGAATGATGTCCCTGCACCACAGCTCTCCATTCACAGCACTCCATTGAGTCCATCTTGATGTCAAGCACCTAAGCTAATCTTCCTTATGGCTTAGGTAGACAAGGAAGAGAGACATCTCCGTAAAGGAGATCCATCCTACCCTAGGACAGGTGGGAAGGAAATGACTTCAGAAACACCCTGCCTTGACAAGACACCTTGAGTTTAGATAACTAGGAAGATGGTCTATTTGATTAAATCTCTGCAAAGGGTGAATTCAGACAAATACAGAAGATTATGAACTAGTAGCTGAACCACAGAGGGATAGCCTACAGCAGAAAGACATTACAGGCATCCTGGAATGATACCATCCTAGACAGAGTTGTTATAGTGTACTTCTTGGAGCCACAACTGCTCTTCTGAACATTCAAATTAGCATTATGAACTTACGCCATTTTAATTTTCACAACTATTTTCCCTGGCATCTCAGACTGCATGACTCAGAGTTTGTGACATGGGGCCAATGCCTCTGTGCCTTTTGGAAGAAGGATCAATCTCCTAATCACCCCTACTGAAGGGCAGCCTGTTTTTGTTGGGCCACAGCTCCTGATAGGTCAGGGCAATACTGGAAAGAGCGTTTCAGTTGCTCCATGAGATCTTCACTATTCCTTTCACCCCCAAAGCTATCCTCATCTCTTCTTACCACTGCTATAAACTGATACCACATGAGTTCCTGACAACGGTTTCAAAGGTCCAGTGCTTTCTGACCATTTGCAGAAAATGGCATATTTACAAAAGCATATTTGCTGAGACAGACACAGAGATGAATCAAAACTGTCTCGTAGATTTGCTTCAAAGCCTCAAAGCTTGACTATGTTGACTCAACCTGCAGCCCCAATCCAGGATGCACAGCAGTGCTGTCAGTCCTCCTAGGTGAGACATGGCAATGTGACAACCCAGAAGCTGAGAGTGAGAGAGACATGTTATGCCTAGACACAGGGAAAATACTACAATTCAAAGACATCAATTATTTCAGAATCTACACACGACCTGCCATACAAATTAATTCTTCAGTTTGGTTTCTTTTTACATGTGCAAAAGCGCTCCATTTATACACAACCAAAGAAGTACTGCTCCTGGAAACTGAAAATCGTTTCTTGACTAGATCATTCTTCCAGGCAGGCACTACAGTGTTTTATTCTTCTGCATATCCATGGCTCACAGGCAGCTTCTGGGCCATCCCAGATGAGAAAATAGAAGTGGAACATTGCATGAGGTTAATCTGGACTACACACACAGAGCAATGATTTCCTCTAAGCTAATCAAGGATTAAGGCTAATGAGTATCTCTGCATCTTGTAACAGTCCTTATAGGGAAATAGAATAGGATAAAAATAGCCTGACTTGACCCTTCCCCTTCAAAATGAAGACTTTTATCAGTCCTTGGAGTGATGGATTAAAATTAGAAAAGCTGGAGAGAGAAGTGCTTCACTTACCTGTCGTAGAATGACCATGGTTTCTGTATAAAAACATCAGCAATCACCAGGAATGGACCTAAACCAAAAGAAAACAGCAATTAATGAACTGACACCCTGACTCATAGACCCCAGCTCAGGGAGTGTCCCATCGCTAAAGGGACAGATGCAGCCCCTGGGTGTGGAGGGAGGCTAGGAGTACTTAAACTCCCAGTGCTGTCCTAATAGTAATTGCAGACAGTGAGAGACAATCCTTTAATACATCAGATTAATGCCTGCACTGTGGTGAATGAGAGTGGGTTGCTTATGCAAGTAATATTTTGTAAACTGAGTCCTAGAAAGTTATCCAAGGATTAACCTGGCAAACAGACTGATACTGATTTACTACATGTGTCATCAGATCCCGCGGTACAAATTAAAGCACATGGAGAAGGAGAGCCCTGTCCTTACAGCCCACAATGGATGTATTGTCATCTTTGCATCAAAACCACTTTTGGAAGAGGAAAGAGAATACCAAGCCCTCCACCATGGCCTGCAACTAATACCTGGACTGGACTGAGCATCTCCACACTCCTGCCCTTTTTGAACACTGTACCTTTGTGGGATTTACAGAGGAAAGTCCCATGCTGGTCCTGGGTTTGTGCTTTCTGGTATGTGCTGCCACTTCACAGTGCTCCCAGCATTAAATGGATTTGGTGTGTATGAGTGAAAAATGCTTTCAGGGAATTGAATTTCTGCAGCTTTTAACCCCCAAGTCATCCTTGCTACATGACAATCAAGAATTGTTATATTTATGATGTGGAACATTTTCCAGTGTAGTAAAAATGGTCCTGCCTTAAAAAGCAAGCAAAAAGGCACTAACTGAGAGACGTGACTCCCGTAAGACACTGGGCATGTGAAGGCCGATCTTTGGGGACACGAGACATTTCCCTTCACAGTGACAAAGTCGTCCATATTTGTCATACAAACCCAAATATTTTGTTTCAGGTTTTAGCCATCATTTTTACTTTTGTGCTTTCTCTGCTAAAAAAACTTTTCTTGGGTGGATGAGAAGGAATAGAAAAGTCTTTCCACCCCATCTCTCAACCACCTCCAGGTGAAGTGTCCCAAAGAGACACAATATGGGACAGAGTCAGTCTTGTAAAAACCAGGAGTGATAATGCCCTGTGCTAGTGTCTCAACACACTTTCCTTATGGCAAGGAGAGCAATCTTCCTCCCCCACCAGCAGCATCTGCACTCATGTCATTCAGTAATGTAGAACTTAGTTTTTGGTGCTGATCCTGCTGGCTGAATTTTTTGTAGCTTCTCAGCTGCAGTGGGAAAAATAGATGTTCCCATCCTAGCTAGAAAGGCAGGATTTATTTCTATTTGTTCCTGCAGGGATTGCAAAGACTCGACATCATTTCCAGTTATTCCCCTTTTCTTTACCATGCTGTCTGCTTCACCTCTACATTTTTACTGACCACGTATTTGAAGGCAGAAAACTACCCCATAGAAAATTGTAGGGCTTGCCCATTTAAATGCTTTCACAATCTTAATGAAAACAACCAGCTGCTGAAACCATCTACATGATCCCTCTATATTGCCCATCTCTCCTTTCCCGAAGAATAAACTGGTGCCCTGAGAACAGCTAAGGCATCACTGTCCATTAGGAAATACTCACTAGACAGATTTTGGCCACAGACCACATTTAATGAATTAATTTTGTGTTTTCTAGAAGACAGATGACTGGTGGCAAATTGTGCACCCACTTTAATATCTGAAAAGCTGTGTGGCAATTTTCCTAATTCTCATTTTGAATCTTCTCTGTAGCACGTTAAATTATTCTTCTTCTCCTTAATTCATATGGCTTGAAAATAACTTTCTAAGCCAAGTAGTGAGTCCTGAGACAGGCTGCCTAGGGATGCTGATGAATCTCCCCCACTCAAAATAGTCTGAAATCCTGGCTTGGTTCAGAGCAGGAACCGGGTGAGGTTCCCCAGAGGTCCTTCCCAGGTCTGTAACATGATGATTGTAGGGACAGTGTTGAACACTGGGCTGGGTAGCAGTTTGAGTTCCTTAGCTGAAGGACATCGGCTATGAACAAGACATCTTATAGAACCTTGCCTCAGTTTCCCTCTCTGAAAAACAGAGATGTCAGCCAACAGGGGAGCTTCTAAGTATTCCAGTCGTTATTGATTTGTATGCTAATCAGCCAAATGGCCTAGGTGAGATTGCCACACTGGGTGTCCACGTTGCAAAAGCCATGCACGGGTGAATCTCTTCCCATGGGCTGGGCTAAGGCCAAAGTTCAGGTCTCAGAAGTGCTCCTTCATTCTTCTTCTCCCACGGTTGCCCTGGCTTCCAGCACAAAAACTACCCTGCATGTGGGCATCCTGCTCAACCCGGCCTGTGGTCATGCTGAATCGGTGTTGTGTCAGGTTTGGAAGAGTATTTACATACCCAACACAGTCTGCTTTTAAACAGGACTTCTGTTGTGTTGCTTTTGCATTGTTTATTGTTTGTTTGGTTGTTGTTGTTGTTGTTGTTTTAATTTTGTTTTGTTTGTTTGTTTGCTTGTTTGTTTTTCTGAAGGTCTAGCATTCAGCCCAAGCCACCAGGGTCACTCTTCCTCAATGCTTTGTAAGCCCCATCATGGTGCTGTTGCAGGGGAGGTTGTACGTAACAGGCAGCCACCTTTCCCTATGGCTTGCTCAGCAGGGAAAATCCCAAAAGGGAAGGGCTGTGGGAGCAGCAGACTGACCTCCCTGTTCTTCCCACAGGGATCAGTAAGAAGGATTGGGCTTATCTGAACACCAGGAAGATCAACTGCCTGTTAATTCATGGGATCCTCAGTGGAATGAGCTGACCATCTGGACCCGGTGACCCTCACTGGCAGGTGAGCGTAGGGCATTTCAATCCCACCTTCAGTTCCTGTGTGAAGCTCCACAGCTGCCTGGGGTATGACAAATGAGCTGGGCTAAAGCAAATGTACCCAGCACCTCTCACAAATCACTCACACATAACACAAGAGCACAAACAAACCCCTCTGGAAAGTGTATGTTTTGTAAATGTTATTAATTTTTTAGCTTTCTGGGTATCACTGGTTGAGCATCATCTGAACAGAGCATTTGAGAGAGGCAGTGGGGTGAAGCTAAAAGGGCTTTAAACTACTTCTGGATGCAGTGATGTATGACATGGAACTATACATGCACTTGCTTGCAAGCAGTGGTCAACAGAAGGAGTGCTTCAGTAGAAGGTCTCCACCACAGTGACCTCCACCATGGCTTTCATGGTTCTGAAGAAATGCCAAATTCAAGAGGAACCTGACAGAGCTCAACTCTGGAGGGAAAAAGTCTGAGGAACTTGAACAAAGCCATTATCCTGCAATTGCAAAGAAGGGGCTTGCTAATCTAATCTGTTTAACCGGCATTTCTGCACTCATTGTTGGCACTTCAGGACCGGAGTCCAACCACATGACTGGCCATACTGCCTGGGGGATCACTCTGCTGTGCTAATCCTCCAGAGCACATGCTCATTAAGCATTGGTTAGAGAAAATTCAGGTATTTCATTCTAAATGTAACTTCTGATCCTTTCTCCTGAAGTTGCACATCTGTGTGATTTTCCTCTCTGCAGATGCAGCAAAGAAAATTAATAATTAATTTACAGGGTGTGTGCATTCAAATTCAGTGACAGTCTGTCCCCTCCTGCACTGAGCTTGGTGAGCAGCCTGTCTTTCGGAGAACACTCTGGGCACTTACAGTGTGAATAAACAAGAGAAGTTAATTCTCCTTATGTCTAATTCACTTGACTAGCAGAGAAGTCATGTATCACCTTAGCTGAGCAAAGAGATTTAACACATTTAACACTCCCTGCACACTGCTGCTTATTCCTCCTGCCCTCCAGCAAGGGATCTGAAAAGGATTAAAGATTTTGTAATGTATTTTATTGTTCATCTGAGAAATGGTGAATAAAAGGTCAGACCTCAAAGACAAGCACCTTTTCTCCTCCACAATTTCTCCTGCCTAAGCCTTGGACTGAAACATCTATGGCAATGACCATTCACTTAAACCTTCCCTTCCTGTGGCACAAATATGATAGAATCACAGAATGGTTTGGGTTGGGAGGGATCTTTCAAGCTCATCTAGTCCAACCCCCGCCCCATAGGGAACAGGGACATCAGCAACTAGAGCAGGTTGCTCAGAGCCCTGGCCAAGCTGACCTGGAATGTTTCCAGGGATGGGGCATTGACCACCTCTCTCTTCTAGTTAGCCTGAATCTCCCCTCTTCTAGTTCAAAACCATCACCCCTTGTCCTGTTGCAATATCTTCATCCTTGCAAGAAAAAATAATAATTTCTAACTCCCTCAGTACAGATTAGACAGAGAGTAAAACCTAGTCTTCTGGCTTGATTACCCATCATCTCTTTTAACATGAAGAAAAGCTGCATTCCCATTAAAAGTAACAGTACTGCCCTGACTGCAACAGCAACAAGAATGCACCTGGAGTATTTGCTGATTTTTTTTACATACAGGATGACACTCCCTGAGGTTTTACAAGTGACCAAATATTGTGAGACTCTCAGGATGGAGATGTAGGGACATGGCGAGCATCACCTGGCTGGCATGCTGCCTGCTGAGGAAGTTCCCTTGTTTATATCTTAATTGCCACCTCCACACAGACGGATCAGCTTGAGGTCATGCTGACAGGTGATGTGAGGAATGCGAGGAAGCTGTCACCTCAGCAAGGCAGGTCACAACAGCAATAAGCTGCAGAAAACATTAGAGTTACCATTATTCATGTGACTGGTGCATCCATGACAGAGCCTGCCTGCAGGCTCTACATGCCCTGGCAGGTGATCAGCACAGAGCATGTTTTCTGGGAAAAACTCTGATCCAAGCCACTGAAAGTCAAGAAAAGCCTTCCCTATAGCCTTTGATCAGACGTTGAGTGGAAACCAGATTTCCAGTGAATGCTGGCATCAGGAGACAGAGGAATAGCTGCTTTGAACAAGAGGTGCATTTTGGTGTAAAGAATTAATTCTCCAGCAACTGCAGGTCCAGCTGCCTGGACAACTGAGGGGAAAAAGAGAGATTCAAGCGGAACTGCAAGCTAAGAAGTAAAGGTACAGGTGATAGTGGGGGACAAAGATCCATCGTGAAGCCCTGGATCCTCAGAAAGGCTCCTCAGCATCTAGTCACGGATGCAACCAGGCAACAGCCTGTGAGGGGTGTTTTAGGGAACATGCAGATTTTTCTCTAGCTATTCCTGATGCATTCAGCCTTACAGTGATGAGAAACACAGGATTAAGTACTAATTAGATTGGAGGGTACTCCCATCAGGCTTCTCTTTCTGGTGGGTGGATGCTTTTCACAGGGAAGGCCTGGTGGTTTCTTATGTTTGGTTTGGGTTTTTTTACAAAAAGGGATGTTCTGGTCATCCTGAAGACCTGGAATCTCCATGCCCAGAAAATTCCAGCTACTCAAAGTAAAAACAACCTTTCCTACAAAGAAGAACCCAGCCAATATGCCAAATAACTACAGGGAGAAAAGACTGCAGGCACCAAGGTGACTTACAGCAGTGAAACAGTCCAGGGTGGGAGTAGTCTTGATGTGTTAGATACACAGGTACTTTGCATTTCTGTACTTTACAGGTTTTTGGGGGCTTGTTTTTTGTTGGCTTTTTTTTTTTTTTCATGCAGGTAGCTCAAGGAATAAAGTGCAGCACTAAGGTACACCGCAGTCTGTCATTCTGCAAGTGCAACTGAAACCCAGGGAAATGATGCTTGTAACTGAAACCACCAATAAACAGGGTGTAATCTACTCAACATAAGTGACAGAGAGGTGTCAGGAGTTGTGCAGTAGAGTTTCCAGCCAAAGACTTCAGTACTCAAAATCAACAGACCTCAGGGAGAACTGAAAGTTGCTTAAAAATCTGTCTTCTCCCTTAAAACTGAGCACTTAAACCATGTCCTGAGCTCTCCTCTTCGGTCAGGATGACTATGGATTAGCTAAAAAATGTAAACACTGCTATTTCTTTTAATCCAGCTAAAAAACCTCTCTGGTCAGATTCCCAGCAACATGAAATAACTGAGATACAACTGACTTCAGCCCAACTGTGTTGGTTTCCATGAGCCGAGAACCAGAATGCCATGAAGTGCCAAGGTGATGATCTCTCGGGAGGCTGGGTGTGATGGGTTTTAAAAGACAGTAAGTGAAAGCACTGTGGTCCTCTGTGTTTTCCTCCTCCTGGAGCTGTAGCCATTAATCATAGTCCATGATGACAGCTCCAGGCTGTGCCATCCTGTTTGCTTTTGCAAAGCATCACACCTGTCAGTGAAAGGACAACAGAGACTCAACTCTGGCTGCAGGATCTGAGAGCTTGTTTGGTCCTCTGCATGCCAGTACCAATCTCCTAACAGAGTTACCTAAACTCTTGTATTTCAGATTAGGGCAAGGAGAACAATTCTCCAGTGAGTCTGACAACCTACATGTGTTTAGATATACCGAGGGTGCAAGAGTGCAACACTTTGAGTTGAGCCAAGAGCTCATCCTGTGATGCACTTACTACCTAGGAATGGTGCAGAGCAATGCCTGAGCTTTTTCTCATCTCCTTCTGGCCACATGAACAGATCACAAGAGAGTAAATATCAGTGACAACTCTTTTCATCCTCATGAGCCTGGGTATCACGGAGTATGAAAATTCTAGAACAGAAGTCCAGTTAGTACACATCTCTGCTATCTGGAATATCGTGTCCAGTTCTGGGCCCCTCAGTTCAAGAAGGACAAGGAACTACTTGAAAGAGTCCAGCACAGAGCCACAAAGATGATCAAGGGAGTGGAATATCTCCCTTATGAGGAAAGGCTGAAGGAGCTGTGTCTCTTTAGCTTGGAGAAGAGGAGACTGAGGGGTGACCTCATTAATGTTTATAAATATATATAGGGTGAGTGCTAGGAGGATGGAGCCAGGCTCTTTTCAGTGATGTCCAGTGATAGGACAAGGGGGCAAAGGATTTAAACTGGAACATAGGAGGTTCCACAAAAATATTAGGAAAAAATTTTCACTGTGAGGGTGATGGAGAACTGGAACAGGATGCCTAGGGGGGGACTAGATCATCTTTCAAGGTCCCTTCCAACCCTAACATTCTGTGATTCTGCTGTGGTTTTCTGTGCCAAGTCAGCACACATTGCCCTCTCAACAGTGATAGTGTTGTCATTTATGTGACTTTGTGACTCGATATTTATTTTGTGCTCTTAGTCCCATCTGACACCCAATTGGGACTGAGTTGTTCAGATGCAGACACAGCATTTGATCCAGTCAGCTGAGATCACCTCCATAACTATGGGGACAAATTATAGTGTTTCCATGAACCGATTCACTCAGTCTGTTGAAGAAGTCAGCATTATTTCTCCCCATTCCACCAAGGAAGCCTGAGATGACTGGTTTCACTTGGATGTCTCCTGTCCCTGTAGTCCCTAAGCAGCTGGGAATACAAAAGACCACTTAGCTGACTGCAGTGTTGGTTTGGCCCTCAATCGTCTTTTTGAAGAGCCTTGGTAGCAGTACCACTGAGAGAGACACCTCAACTGAAAGAGGCCCCACCAAAAAGGCTACATTAAAGCATAAAACCACAGAAAACTCCCTTCTCTGGCAAGTCAGAGAATCAATATGAAGCCTCCTTTCATCTGAGAGTAGTCAGGAAATAGGCATCAATTTTTTAAGCCTCAAGCAGGAAGTTCAATAGATTTGCCCTGCATTCAATCCCCCCAAAAAGGCCATCAGGTAGAGAAGCTGAACAAAAGACCTGACCTTTTCTCCCTCCCTGAGCTTTCATGTAGCCAGAGCAGAACAATGGACCATGGTGGCATCCGATCCCAGCTCGCTGCAGAGCGCTCAGCACAGCCTCTCGAGGAGGGCAATCTCCTTTTGTGCACCAGCCTCTACCGGCGATTTGAGTATTTTTCAACAGCCACAATAATTAATCAAATAAAGTATCCTTTTGCAAGGAGGTCAGGTGTAATTTCAGCATAATCCAGACCTAGCAGGCTGAGCTGACATATGCAAAATGCTGCACTTGCAGGTTGGCCAGTGTTCACAATCTATTTTCATCTCTTCTTTATCCATTCATGAACTCCCAGCCTTGTTAAGGTCTACACATGAGGCCTGGCACACAACAAAACCAAATCAGGATTAAAGCCTGTATTTGAAATTGAGCATGATTTAGCACATGAACATGCTCTTAAGACTCTCCTCCTTGGAGCGGGATCTTCTTGCACAGTGCTGGGCTATACTTGGGCTATGCTGGAAGTCCTCTTGCTGGTCCTGAGCTCACTGGAATGTCCACAAAGCACTGTGCCAATATCAAAGCTCAATATCCAGCCCATCCATGCTCAAGGAATCACAACTACCTTGGGCTGAGCAGACCAACATGTGTCACTGAGATCACTACAGACCTGCTCCTTCATGGGCTGCTCAACTCTTGCCATTGACAGTGCAAGTTACACATGTGGATGTGGTGGTCGACTTCAAGCTGATGTGTTTTACAATGAATGTATGAATTTGGGAACAGATTCATGTGTGGCAATGTCCCGTTTTGAGCCAGATCCAGAAGGCAGCAACCTTCTCAGCCATCCAGGCTCTGCCAGCCCTGCAGCTGAACCACAGCCATTAGCCTTTAGCTCAGATGCAGGTTTAAGCCTTTGGTTGTATTGCTTAGGCAGCTCCAAAGGCTGAATCTATAATCTGATAACAACTCCAGGAATACCTGAGGGAAGGTGTGTATATGTGTATATATACACACTATACAGAATGATATATATATCTCCTAGATAGATGCTCTGGCCAGTCCTATAATACTGGCTCCAGTTAGGAATAACTGGGCCGTGTTGTGAAGAAGATTGGATGGGATCATCTCCTTAACCCTCCAAGATTTCTACCTCATGAATCTACAAGACCACAGGCCTTGCTCCAAGACAAAGGGTAGGAGAAAGTGCACTGGACCCACTGCAGGCTGGGAGCAGGACCCCAAAATTAAATTTATGAGGTGTCAGTTGAACTGTCCCACGGTACACTGGAGCTTGTTCCTGAAGTAATTTCAGAGGGATTTAGACACTTGGGCTCTTTGTAAATCCCATGAGGTACTCCCTTTTAAAACGGTCTCTAGATTATCTGCCACCACCCAGACAGTGTATGGCCGAGGTAAAATCTGAACACCAGACTAATCTCAGTCCAATAACTTAATTACTAACCCACTGCCTTTTTTTTTTTTTTTTTTTTTAACTCTTACATAAAAGTTCCTAGCCTATTCATGGAGGAGGGGATGATGCTATCCTCATTTCACACAGAGGGAAATCGAGTCATGGAGGACATAACTTTCTCCAAGGTCATGCAGGAGAAGCAGGAAGGTGCAATGCACCACTTGCAAACCTGTGTCTATGACTGGAGATAAAAATGCCTTTAATAAAGGCAGCTCCTCTGCTCTTCTCTGTCCTTAACTTGTCCTAATAAGTGGCTGCCTCACTCTCTAGTACTTCTAGTCCCTAATGGTCTGGCTTCGGCTGTTCAGTCTCTCTCAGTGCTGTTAGTGCTGGCTAGAGCAGGACTTCTGCAAGCTGTTATAATCCTGTGAGGTTTTTTCTCAGCAGGAACCCCTTTGCTGGGATTTTCAGTGAAATCCTCCCTCCGCCTGCCCCGACACTATCCTCTTATCTCTCATAGTCCTGGAGAAATTCAGGACAGCCCTTCAGAGAGGCTGAGGTCAACCCCCAAATGCAGGGACTAATAGGATTAAGTGGGTTCAAATCAGAAGATACCAGTCCTGGTTTATCCTGCTGAGACTCCTGATGACTCCAGAGGGTGTTTTGCTGGAGTAGGAACTGTACAAATTAAGTAGAGACTTCTCTCTGCCCTTCTAGGGTGCCTTTGGTGCAGTCACCATCATATCCCTCAGGGCAGCATGAAGCAGTGCTGGGAGACATCAGCCCTGTAATAGCCTGGACAAGAGGGGGACAGACACTCCATGACTCACTGGCTGCACATGCAAAATTTTATACTCATTTTGCAGCTCAGGAAACTGAGTCACAGAGGCTGCTTGCTGCTTCATATACCACTCTCCACATTTTGGTGGCATATCAAGTCACTAGGTGTGCTGCAGCACATGAGACGCTCCCCATGCATTCAAGGGCACCTTCTGGCTGAGCTGAAGTCACACTTAACAGGTTTTTGCCAAAGCACAGTAACACTAAAGCACATATGAGAGGGTAGATTTAGATTAGATATTAGGAAGAAATTCTTTACAGGATCAAGGTGCCCAGAGAAATTGTGGATGCAGCTCTACCCCTGGAAGTGTTCAAGGCCAGATTGGATGGGGCTTTGAGCAAACTGGTCTAGTGAAAGGTGTCCCTGCTTATGGCAGGGGGGCTGGAATTAGGTGATTTTTAAGGTCTCTTCCAATCCAAATAATTCTATGATCCTATGAAAAGTTAGGTGTTGCACGAACATAAAGTAAAAGTCAGTGCACCCCTAACAAGCCTGGATGGGTGAAAGATCTGAAGGCTCCAGTAGGTGAAATGACTCCATGCCATGCCATGTTCCCACCTGGTGAAGAGCAGAGAAAGAAGTGATGATAGAAGTCCTTCTGCAAGCAGCAGAGCTAATGAAACTCTCATTTACCACCATGAATCTCAAAACAAAGATTTCTTGACAGTCAGCAAGTTACAGTCCCCCCAGTTAAGACCTTCCTGCAGGTGAGGCATCAAGGACAGTTTTCTCACCTTACCTGGGCTCTCTGGTGTCTGACAGGAGCTGGCATCATGAATTTCCCAGGAATTTAATTCCCTTGCTACAGCTCTGTCAAATCTGGAGTGAACTTGGTCAACAAACTACCATGATTAAGTGACACATCTAAAGAGACGGGCAGTGTGACCACAAAAGCCTTGTTTCCTATGGAAATCAGACTAGATGAGCAAGTCAGCTTCAATCAGACACTTAATTTATTCCAGTTTTAACAAGCTGCTCTGTTCCCACCCTTCTTTACAGTATTTTGAGATATTCCTCTGAGGAAAGGGGTGGCTGTCACTGATTTGCTTTCAGCTACACCTAAGAAATGAGTGTTTTCTGGACACCAGTCTCACTCCCTGGGCTGAATTCAACATCACAGCTGCACCTGAAAAGCTTGGCTTTTGTTCCAGCCCTTTTTACTTAATATCTTCCCTGACTGTTGAGCTCAGCACTGGAAGGACAGGACCTAGTTTTCTACAATAGTCTGCTGTGCACAAAGCCCATATATAAAAGAGCATTGGTGGAGATCCAGAGGATTACTTCTTAGAGCAATAAGGTTGCCCAAACAGTTTTCACCCTCTGTTACCTACCACCATAATCCGTACTGGTACAACTAACTTGAATAACCAGCAGTCCTGATTTGCCCTATCATGGTATCCCAAGATGACATGTTTCTCTCAGCCATTTGGACAAGATCACTGGGTGTTTTCTTGTCTCCCCAGATTCTTTAGGTGCAGGTATAACATTTAGCAATGGAGAACGCAGCATCTCAGTGCCTTGCTGGAGTTACACAGCTGCACTCTCAGAAACTCTCCTCCCTGGGGGACAAGGACTCGCTCCATCACCCACAAGCTCTGGTGGCATCACTAGGCAAAGCTTTCCCCAAATTGCACCAAAGAGGAGCAATTTCTTACATGAGAGGGTTGGTGTCCTTGACTTACATCTGCTCCAAGACCTCCCTGGCATGACAGCAGATTGGGCTGACCTACTCATTAATTGTTTATACGTCTCCATGTACCACATTACTGAATTACATAAAAGGTCTAATAGTTCCTGCTACGGATCCTGATCCCTGGGCAGGCTGTGTCTTGGCACCCCAAGTGCTCCGAGATATCTGGTAGCTTTGAAAGCCTGCAGTAATGAAGGGAAATCCTAAAGGACTGTTGGAGAGTTATGCCTATCCTTGTTTTGAATCAGGAATGCTGTAGCATCACCAGCCTGGCATGGGGGAATGTTTGGGAAGTGTATTGCTACCACTGTTGACGGATGACAGAGACTTTTATAATTTCACTAATATGTTTTCTCATGTCTATGCCAAAGACTGTTCTGGGACCTTGCAGCTCTCCAGCATACAAAAAAATGACACGTGTGCTGTGCTTGATCTTTTCCTGGGCTTTACTTCCAAACACAGATCACAGAATTCCAGGTTATTCTGGCTCTGTTGTTCCACCGAGATTAAAGGCAGACATGAAGTTGAACGGAGGAGCCAAAGAGCAAATGGAGACTGTCTTGCTCACCCTGACAGCCCTCTGCTTGCAACTTCTCAATGGGCTTAGGAAGACTCTTGCACACAGGTTACAGATGCAATAACCACCCCCTTTGTTTCTCCAGATTAAAACCCTTTGCAGGCTGTAAGAGAGACAAAACCCAGCATGTGTGTGGTTTGAGACCAGGGTAAATCTGCTGGCCTTGATGGCACTGCTCCAGCAGAACTGAGGGATGAGAGGAAGCAGGACAAAAATAGCTGGGGCAGCACAACGTAATGGCAATCACCACTAATGCTGGAAAACACCCTTAGGATCAGATGTAGGAGGCAAAGGTTTGATAACTCTAGCTAGGCTTGCAGGGCTCTTTCCAACTCACTGCAATGCGCACTTGCTGTACCCCTCTGTCCTAGTGCTGGAGATCTGCATGTCCTTCCAAGAGCCTCAGCCAGGCAAGGGGACTTTATCTCTAATGATGGTAGGTGTCACGGTTTATGAGTGTTCCCCAACTTCCCTTTCAGGCCCCCTGTTATGGTGGAGCTCTTTGGTTCCACCCAAGCTCAGCGGGACCTTTGCCCAGACTGCAAACTCGGTGTCACCAAGAGGCAAAGCATTTTCTTCTCCCAGCCTCTCCCATAGGCACGAATTCAAACTCCCTCACACCTACACACACTGGGCACATGGAAAATAATCTTGCTGATTTGCAAAGCAAACCTCAGACTAACAACAGCATGGGCCAGCTCTACGATTCACAGGAAACTGCCTGCAAACCCCACCTTTTCGAGTAGCAATCGAGCCAATCAACATCTTTGGGACAATTCCCTAATGGTCTACAAGAGATCTGACACAGAACCTGCAAGAAATCCCATAAAGTTCCTCGCTGTATTTGCTGACATGAAAGTTATTTTCAATGAAAAAGAAAGAGAAGAAGCTTTATTTTCATGGACCCACACAATACATGGCACTGCTACTAAAGTGATGAGGCTGACACCTTATCTTCTCCAAGACAACTAAGAAGTGCAGTGAGGCAAACATCTCAGAAGATTTTTTTTTTTCAAGGAGGATATCAAGGCACAAACAAGTTTTGGTGAATGAAAGCATGAGCTCTACATAAAAAAGCCCATCCTAGATGCAGCCTGTGGACCCCTCACCTACTGTATTTCTTTAACAGGAAAACAGAGGACGTCTGGGGAGCAGTACAAAAGGACAGTAAAGATTTAGTGTCACTACTCCATAATACTCCCCCAGACACTAATAATTTGCAGCTCAAGAACTTCCACAGTAAAGACAAAAGCTTCCCTTCTTTGAAATATATATGTTTTGTAGATTTTGAGAGGCTTTTCATCAACAAATTTGTCCAAGTGATTTTTTAACCCTTCAATACTTTTAAAGTGCACAGAGTCCTACAATAAGGACAGTCCTGCACAGATGCCAGATTGTGTGTACTCTTTTTTGCTTTGAACCTGTTCTCTGTTAGCTTTATTTGAGGCTCCATAATTTTTATATTATTTTGTAGTATTTCCCTGATTCCTTCCCCTTGGTTTGGGGATGGAGGAACCAGAATAGCACACAGTAGTCCAGTTGCAGGCACACCAGGCAAGGGACTCACAAAGGTGTAATGCTGTTTCACTCTTCTCTCCTAGCATCTGTTTTAGCTTTTTTTTTTTGTTTTGGTTTACTTGAAATAAGTCAACAGAAGAGTGAAATGTGCTTTTTGGACAATGATGGATGCCCAGGGAAATGCACGAAGGCTTAGTCCCAAGGGATTGGTCCTGATCCCATCTAGCACAGCACAGGTAGGGCTCAGAGCACCTTCTCCCTGTGCCTCAGCATTTGCAAGGCCCCCTCAGGTGGAAGGTATTTCATAGCTGCAACCTGAAAACACTATGAGACCAGAACATAATAATCCTAGAAGTCTTTAACATTTAAATCGTGCCACTGACAGCCTCCTGGATCCAGACACTGTAGATACCTGCTGTTTTATTTATCCTCCTTTGCCAACCTTCACATTGAGTCTATCGTCCTTCTGGCTCTGCCATGATCCCAGATTTATCTTACCATTTCCAAAGTCAGAAAGTGCTGCAGTAAGTGGCTTTGTCTCCTAGGATGAAGCCCCCTTCCAGCACAGCTCCCAACAAACAATCCAGTGTCAGATGGGAAGAGAGGACAAGACCAGGATTCACAAAGGCTCAGTTCTTCCAACATTCAGCATAACCTTGGGCATGTCCCCTTGCAAATCTTCCTTCCTCCATGCATATTAAAGTTGGAGGCCAGGTTGCTTGTGCAGCAACTGCAGCAGTGGAAACCTCCACCCAAGGCAGACTCTAAGTCTATAATCAGCCTAAACCATAAATTCTAACTCCTTTCATGCACGTAGAAACTGTATTCAGGTCATTCGTGCCCCAGGTAAACAATGGGTTATGACACAAAGTTAAATATAGGAAGGAGATTGCAAGAGGTGGACCAAAACGCCGTGAAAAGAACTTACTAGGACTGAGGTACAAGAAGAGCTCAATGCTTTTCTGTGATTGCTCTGAGACTGACAATGGGATCAAGCAATCAGTTTTCAGATCTCAGATGGGCTGAAGTCGAAATTGGTACCTGGCTGATGAGGCTGGGCAGGTCTGGGGAGGACTAAGTCTATGGTGACAAGAAATTAAGAGCTCCCCAGAGACTTTTGGCTTTGGATTTTGAACTTTTATACATTTATTTGGCACTCAACCTACTTCAAATGCCTGTTTTTCACTGGATTTTCACACATTACACTACTCTTATCAAGTAGAAGCAAATGCACTCTGCTCTTTTCCCACATCCTGAGTGGAAGAGCTTTCCAGAACAGGGGCTCTGTGCACAGCTCTGGGCACACTGGAGTTTGGGGGTGCTACCTGTGGACAGTTGGATAGCCTAATCATGGGCACTACTGCATCCATCAGTCCTGTTCTGAAAACTCTTCTGGCTCTACCTAGGAGCTTGGCTGTGAGACCAGACAGAAACAAACACAGAGACTCATCCCCTATCAGGTTCTCCTTGCACACTGCCTAGCAGAGAGGAGCGTTTCATGGTGCAAAGCTGATATGCTGTCTCCACGTCCTGACAGCCCCTTGGTACAGTGACACTTGTCCCACTCTGCTTCAAGAGCAAGAAAACTCTGGCTCTGCCCCAAGCAAACAATAAAAGTCCCCGTTTCCCCTCAAAAGGCACTAGCAGAGCTGGCCTGGCAGCCAGTGGAGGCAGCAACTGGTACCTGACAGTACAGTGTTGGTGCAGATAACAAAAACATGACCGTGACTAAGAGCCTGAAGCAGCTTCTCCCATCAACCCCTTTCTGCTGGGCTTGGAAGCTGATCTCTGCAGCTCCAGGGAAGGCTTTGGAAAAAAAACAAAACACCCAACCAACAAAACACCTATGAGCTGACAATGCCTTCATTAATCACAGCATAATCCTTTCCATAGCAACCCAAGGATTGCGAAGTCACAAGTTAGCAAGCATAAGACAGAAACACTGTACAGCAGCCATGGAAACTTAACAGCAAGTGAGATGAACTGATTGCTTCAAGGAGAGGAAATAAGTTAGAAATAATATTGCCTTGCAAATGAAGTTCATCCCTGGGCTGGATTCACATCTCATAAAAGCTGGTGCATTGGGGAGATGCTGGAACTTCATTAAGTTACTCCAGTTACCCTCAAAAGCCCAGGAAGAGACTTTGGACCTACATGTTGGCTTTACAGAAGCACAACGCTTTCAATGAGGTCAGGAAGAAAAGAAACACAGTTTGTCACTGGTCCATCACCATGACAGGAATGTTAAACACCATTTAGACAAACGTATTTGGAAGTTGGCAGAACTCAGAGATTGCAAAACCATGGATGAAAACAGTTTGAACACCAGTCAACAGGAGGGAAGTGTTGTCCTGGTTGTGCTCGTTTGTCCATCTTCTACTATTCCTGGGATAGTTTAAACACAGGGCAAGAGAGGAAACTTGCACAAGGTCTCACAGGGATGCAGTTTTTGTCTGAAGTTTTGGCAAAGCTTGGTCCAAAGCTGCAAAATCATCCCATAACTTCACACCACCACTGTTGGAACCTTGCAGTCCCTCACCTCATGGGAAGGGAGATAAAACCCATAGCATCATACAATGGAGAAGAAGGGGAGACAAGTCAGCTTGCAATGCAAATCATGCCCTTGACATCTTGATGCAAAGCACAGGCTAACCCCATAGAGTTGGTTCGTGAACATCCTTTATGCTGAGCCATGGAAAGAAGCACACCAACGCAACAGCCTGGGGCTGTGGAAAGACAACCTCCAGCTCCTGCTAGCTTCTTCTGTTGGAACTAGATAATCTTTAAGGTCTCTTCCAAACCATTTGATGATTCTGCAGGGGGATTTAGCAGCCAGGGGTAGCCAGGTAATCATAGACCCACTGGCGTGTTGCCTTTCAAGCTCTCCCTCTATGTTGCCTACAAGACCAGTTCTCCACTGTACACCCCAGTCTTTCCAAAGATGCTGGTTCCACCTTTGTTACGATATCACTACCCTAGGAAAGTCTGGGACTGTTCTTTGGTTTCGTGCTCAGCCAGTCCAGCATAGCCCATGCGCATAACATTGTACTCCCAAACCAGGCAGCAGAATGCAAACCGCTTTCTGGAAATTGCCTGTCCCATGCCAGGTCTCGGTCCCTGCCCAGAGTTGGGCCTAATAATTTAAACAGCCTGGGAGGGCTGTCCTGGGCCCGGCTTACCAGCACCGGTGTGACCCAGGGAACACACCACTAGAACACAACCTGGTCACAAGCCACACAATGCTTCAACCCAGGGAAGCTCCTGCTGCTCTCCGAAGAGCAGCACCAGCTGCCTGAGAGCAGGTTGAGCTCTAACTGCCTGGGTGGTGCATTTGGACCTGGAACAGAGCAGGGGGAGGGTGAGGTGGTCCCGGGCCCAATGGGGTCGTTGAGGCGGGACAAACACTTGGGGTCTTGTTCCACCGTCAGTGGGTCCATCCAGCGGGCACAACTCCAACAGCCTCCCCCCATACCCAAGCACTTCCAAATGTATGTGAAAGGGCTGTGGAGAAAAGGGGAGGTTGAGGGGTGGGAGTCCTGCCATAGCGCAGCAGAGAAGGAAAATGACCCATACCCCAACCCGCTGCTAGGTCACCCAAGCTAAATTAAGCAGCAGATAGAAATTACCGAGGCACTAATCCCTGTTTCAAGAGCCGAGCTGGCTCGGGGCTGCTGGGCATTGCGGGCAGGTCTACGGTCGTGTCGTCTCCTCTCTCTCTCTCCCAGCCAGCCCAGCCCTTTCCTCAGGTTTGAAGAAGGCTGGCTGCCATGAAGACCCGGCGGGGGTACCCTCGGTCCATGCCACCCCACCCATCCCATTGAACCTCACCCCGCCCCACTGCAACCGCCGCGCCCCGCTGCACGCCCACTGTAAACCCTCCGGAACATCCCCAGC
>JANHFX010012917.1:25373-43473 GCA_027560015.1 Chloroceryle amazona | reverse complement strand
CTCTAGTGGGAGGTGTCCCTGCCCATGACAAGGGGGTTGGAACTGGATGATCTTTAAGGTCCCTTCCAGCCCTGACAATTCTATGATGCTATGTAAAATAAAAATCTTCATGTACATTTTAAGGTTTTCCATCCTCAGTCTGGGGACTGGGAGTGGGATAATAGGTCTGCCAGAGGATGATTCCAGATGCTCACTACCATGACAAATCACTCCAGAAGAAAAAAATGCAGGCATAATTACCTAAGGAAATAATGAAACTAAATGTTTTCTGTAGTAATTTGTCAGGTAAATGAATCTCAATATGAACTGTATGAGCAGAACCTTTCAGTTGTTTGCAGCTTTATTTCAGGTTCAACGTTCCACTGACCATATGAGCGGGGAATTGTTCTGGATCCTGAAACAGATACAGAATCAATTCAGAATGAATCAAAACATTCGGTTTTCTATTTTTTTTTCATGGAACAGATCCCAATAAATAATATCAGTCCAAATAAATAACTGTGTTTTGCCTAAAAAAATATTTTTTCATCCTAGATAATCGCACCATTCTATTTAACTCTTCAAACAACACCCCCTTGCCTCCCGCCCCTCCCCATGTTCTTTAAAGTGCTAAATAATCAAAAGGAAATGGCTCTAGAGGAAGTGACACTGTGTGATGGTAGCATGTGTGACTTGTCAGGCTAGAAATTTGAACTTCTTGACCTGCTTTAGCCTGATCAGCTGTGGAAGTAGAAACCTCAAGAGCTGTTACTTTCCAACATATTGGGAAGGAGGGAGTAGGGGCATAGCAGTGTTGCTAGACGTGGCCCTTCCCTTCCAAAGTTAAAACTTAAAGCCAGTACCAATGTGTAATTTAAAAAATATATCGTGTGTCTTTTAGAATTTACAAACAAACCAATCCAGTGATTAGGCTATGGAAACATAATGCACTTCCTCTAACTAAAGCACTGAATAAGATTAATCATCATCTTGGATGAACCAAATTATGTTGGCTTAAAAATGTAAATTGTTCATTTGTGACAACCTCCTGATTTCCAGGAATTCAGACTCTGGGAATAACATAAACAAGTCAGTTAAGCTGCTCAGAAACAGACTTATTGGAGTTTGAAGTGAGTTCCTGTTATTATTTCCCTCTTATGTAAGTTACTAGGTAAATAGAAAAGGTTATTTTAATCTACCCATGAAGCATGCTGCCCGTGTCTTGCATGCATGTGTGCACACATACAAACCATATCACTCCGTCCAGCTTCTTCGGACGCTGGTTTCAGAAGTGCTGTGGAAGGGTGTTGCTGCTTGTAGGATCTTGCTTGTCTTTTTTTCCACACTATTATGCTGTGGCTGCTTAGTATAGGATTTTATGCTGTTGTATCTCAATCGAGTTCTTTCAAGCAAAGCAAAGGTTGCCCATGTTGAGTTCCTAATTGTGGACACTGCTGTTGCTCTGCCTGTAAACAGCAATCATATTTTCCCTGGATGTGTGTGTATGTGTATGCAAGGAGAAATCTTTGTATTTGAAATAAAATAAGCTGAGATGAGTATTTGGATCTGGGAGTCCAAATATTTTCTGCTTAAAAAGGATATAAACACCGTTTTTCCCTGTCTCCAAAGCTCAGAAGTCATTGGAGCGAGTCTTAGGAAAAGAGTGGCAGGTGTGGATGTAGTGGAGCAGGTGTGGTGTGTGGAGGGGTACAGCACCAGTTCTTCTGGAGATTGACAAGAACAGAAGATTTTATTTATTTCTTCTTAAGTAGAAAAATGTAATTTCGGGAAATAAAAGTAATGAAGGCATTTTGTATTATATAGTATCTATTAATGGAAACTGTTTCCAGTTTTTATTTTTAGCTTCCATAAATATATTTGTTAAGGTCAAATGGCAGTATTAAACAACATCTAGAGCAAAATTATGCGTGCAGTTTTATTTATAGGCTATTACCTGTTAAATAATTACAATATTGATGGAAAGATAATCTGAATTACGAATGTCATGAGTCATAATGTCTGTGATGGTCATCACCAAAAAGAGTGAAAGGCAGTGGTGACAAATTCTCACAACAGTAAGAGAAATAAACTAAGTATTTGGCTACGATTGTTCCTTTAAAAAAATGTGAGTCTTGTAAGAATTAGAATTGGTGAAAGAGAATAAAAGTTTTCAGAATTATATTGCTTATTAGTAGGACTTGGAGGTCTATTAGAATGAGGAGGAGGAGGAGGATAGAATCCACTTCAAAACAAATTGAAATAAAGCTCTTGCAAAAGAAAAAAAGTTGGGATGAACGCACCCGGGGATCCCAATATTTTGAAACTTAAAAGGTTTTCTTTTCTTTTGTGGTTCACTCAAAACAGTTTCCAGTGCATTATAAAACCACATTGATAATTGTTTTTCCCACAATGCATGACAGTCAAACAGACTTTTAAATCCTCTTCCCAATTACTACAGTAAAGCCCTTTTCATCATAGCAGTACAATGGAACAGTTTTTACCCAGCTTGCTGCGGTGTAGCAAATGATGTACACTCTGTTTCCTGCTTTACTGCATCCTACCATTGCCACTAGGTCATTCACTGAAACAATATTCTGCAGAAGATGAGAACCTCCCTTTGGATAAGTTGGTGGGTTTTGGAGAGCTGGTCCTGCAGTGGCTGTAAAGCCAAGATAGCTGCAGTCACTCGGGGATAAGGGGGAAGAGGATCAGCATAACTCTTTGCTTTTCCCTCTCTGCTTTTCCCTCCTGTGAAGGCATGAGTATTTCAGGTACAACAAAGGTCTGACTGTAAGCCAGTACAGCTGCTGTCCTTGAGCTCTCTTTTGAAGCTGAGCTTTCCTATTGTATATGTTTTGGGAAATCATTGGCCTGGCATTCCCAGGGGAGCTCACCATGGTGCTTTGGGTTAATGCTTCAGAAAACAATGAGGGAGTGGAGGCCCACTGGGCCAAGCACGGTCAAAAGACATAAACCAATCCCCGTTTCAGATCTTTCTTAATTTAGTATTGTGACAATGTGATGAAAATGGAAAAAAATGGAACAAAGAATCAAATGATAGTGCAGCCCCATTTGTTCATGTAATCCCAGGAGAAGAACTGAAGCTGCTGGTCAACAGTGAAATCATTGCTTTTTTTCAACAATAAAGAAATCTAACATTTTCTGTGTCCTCTGACTCAGGACAGCCCAAGAATTGGTGTTCATGGAGGATATTGATTACATTTTGATTTAGCTTCCACTTACTCCTCTGTCGTGCAAGAGCAACTGTCAGCTCAGACTTCCTATCTGATTTTATCCTTGGTTTATTGCAAAGGCATCTGAAACTTACCGCTGGGTATTCTTTTACAGTTTTGATTCTACACTGCAAACAATGATTCAAATACAGGATTAAATGAGATAGAGCACTTTTGAGTGTTGCAGAGGCTCGTGGATTGACAGATAAAAGCAACTGGAGTCTCTTCTGTGCTTACTAAGAAGGGTGGGAAGGAGAAATGGCCATGCCAAGACTAAAAAGGCATGTCAGCACAGAAAACATGAAGCATGCAGGGTGAGATGGGATGCCTTGTACTTTGTATTATATTAGTAAGCACTATTTTTATCTAATAAAAATATAATCCAGTGGAATAAAGCACAAGATGTCATGCAAGGGATATCTGTTGTTTCCTAGTACATGCTAACATCTGTTTATCCCATATGGAAAGCTTTAGAGCAGCCTATATAGAAACTGTTGTGCTAGCAACATATTTTGCTTCTCCTGACTCATTACTTAAGAGTTCCTGTTTGTTACAGCAGCTCCTTCTTTCTCAAGAGCTTCTTCCCTTATTAGAATTAGTATTTGTCTACATTTTACATTCCTTTTTGAGCTATTCTTGTTCCTACAAAAGTTTACCTGCAATGTGCTGGAGAATGGCAACTTCAAGTGAGAAGCCAGCAATGGAAATATTTGGGTGTCTGACCATGAATGAGTAATGGCATAGGGGTGTAGAGAGTTGGAGGCAGACCATGCAGAGACTGTAAGAGCTGTTGAGGAAAATGAGATTTGTTTACTCTGCATCACCTATCTGAGCACCATGCTTGACTGTGATGGCAGTAAGAATGCTCTAAAACTTGATCAGTGTTGCTAGACCTCACTTAAGGGAAATTTTAACTCCTAACGAGGTCTTACATTTAAAACAGCAGAGTAACAGAACGATAATAGTACAGAGAGGATTTCTTTCCAAGCCTGACTGTTTTGTGTTCGACATTTCTCCACATAAAGAGTAAATGGACAAAAGAAAGCCTACTAAAACTGCTAGCAAACAAGAGAGGAGTCCCCAGCAGGTCTCTGACTCTGTTCAGGCCCATGGCACCCCCTTTGCTGCCTCTCGAACCATCTGCTATAGCACATTTGTGTGCCTGCTGCAAACCTCAGCTGAGGGCCCTGCAGCCAATGTCAGCAGCTACTTATGCTGCAGGCACAGGGGTTTGCAAGGCCAGGGCTCCTCAAAGGCTGGGTTGACTGTGCCCAGGCTACCAGAAGTGTCCCGGGGACACAGAAGTGCTGCCCTTGTGAAGAGCTGCTCTTGCTGTCACTGCTCTGCTGCTGAGGGTGGTGAGTGTTTGTGGAGTGGTGTTTCCTCCATCACTCAGCCTTGGCGCCTTTGTTCGTATCTCCCCGTCGACAAACGATGCCCATTAGCCCACCTATAGTAATTTTCTAGGTACTCATCCAGCTGAATGTTCATCTTTGACATTTTTAGATGTTTTTCCAAGTTCATGCAGAAGCAAACTCAGTGATAAGAAATTCTGAGTCTGTTGAATGTCTTATTCCTTTATTCAAAAATAATAACAAAATATACTTTTTCTTTGGGAAGCCAACTTTTGTCAGCTGTTACCTCTCCATTATACAGCTTCTAATAGATAGAGATGTATTAGATCCCTCGTAATCACCGATCATTTTGCATGCAACATTAGAAACCGCTGACCTCAAAGTGGTGAGTACTGTATTTATAAATGGAAAAGAATTGCTTTAATAAGAGATTTGAAAAGATTTATTCTTTTATTGTGTGTGGAATGTTAGTCCCCAAACTAACCCACCAGCACTCCATAAAAATGCAAATACTGTGCTTTCAAGACTTGTTAATGAATATATTAATTCACATTATTAAAATTGCATAGCTGGAGCAAAATATAGAAGACATAAAACGTTCTAGGTGAAAGTTAGGTGTTCTACAATGAACAGCCAATTGAAACTCTTTTACCAGTTCAGTTTATTGTTTAGATTTTAATTATGTGGCTTCCTAATAATCCTTTTTGTAAGAATAATTTAAGATGTAAACAATTGTATCTCAACCCTTTAGCTGAGTAGTTGTGTACATTTTAATTTTAGCTCTGGGAAGGGTTTAGAATTGTTCTTTGGCAAATCCTTTCTTTGCTAACTGGCTGTCTGGAAACATGAAAACTAAATAAAAAATAAAACTAAATAGACTAGAAACTAAATAAACAAATAAACAATAGGAACTAAAACAAACAAATTTCTTCCAAAAAAGAATTCTTTCAACTGATCTGAACTCGCATCAGTTCTGTGTGATAGAAATGGGAATTACTTTTAGGTGAGTCATAGGTAAGAAGATCCTGGAAAGAAAGAGCAGGAGACCTCTAGCCCTGTGTGACCCGAGCAGAGGAAGGAACTTGAGGAGGAGTTTTGTAGCAGAGGTGCACACTAGAGGGTGCTCGTATTTAGCATCGTAACTATCAGTACTATCATCTGTATCCTTTTGCTATTACAGAATAATCAGGGAGCTCTAAGCTGGGGGGGAGCAGACTTTGAAATTTCTGCTGTGTTTGCTGTGCTGCTCTCCAAGTATGGTCACATTTTAGTGTTTGGTGCACTGTTTCAAGCCGTGTTTAGTGAATATTTGTGGCATGATTTGTTCAAGGCACTTCCCTTTTTTGGGTGATAGACTTTGCTTGGATTTCAGTAAAATTTGAATTAGCCCTCGAGAATTTAAGTAGCTTACTTGTGTGTTTCTAATATTTGTTATCCCAATTTCTCCATTAAACTTTGAGTTTAGTAAGGTGTGTGCCTTCTAGCTTTTTTTTGCCCACCCTGTGAAAAGGAAAGTTTGGAAAAGCTGTGGGTTGAAATGTGTTTGCCTCAGTATTAAGAGTATAGAGGTAATGGCACAGGATTTCCTCTTCACTCGCTACTCCTGTCTGCATCTGTTCTTTGTTTTTTGATTATTTGCTTTCCTAATTTCATCTGTGAGCATGCCCACCTAGTCTGACACCTTAGCTCAGGACCTGATTTCTCCGAATTTAACTGCTACCTTTGAAGGCTGCACTGAACAATTCTATAGCTGAGGATTTTCTTAGCACCTCAGGCCGTAAGTGTTGCTCATGCCATAGGCTGAAGACTGAAAGCGTGGAACAAATGAACAAGTGTTCATGTGCAGGTCTAACTTTGGGGGATTTGACTAAAGCCCATCTTGGGGGGCACAGTGAAGTGGACAGACCCTGCCCAGTGCATGGTGCATGGGGGTGAATAAAGCATGGAAGAGGGTGCACCAGAGCCCCTGTGGAAGAAGAGAAGAGAGGATTCTCATAGGCAAAGTTTGTGAGGGAAGGGGTGGCATAGGGAAGATGGGCATACATAGGGACAGTTAGGCATCATTCGGTGGTGGAAGAGGGAGGACCCCAAGCTGACACAGGGTCCTGTAGAACTGAGATGAAAGGGATACAATAGGTCCTGCTGAGGGATGTTTAAAGAAACCTTGTTTTGTTGGCTGATAGTGGTGCTGAATGGCCAGTGAAGGACCTGTGATTATGGGGAGCATGGAAATGAGAAACAGTGATCACGCAGAGTCTGGGCACTCTCTATGTTGCAGTGAGCCCCTGCCAGAGATGGATCAGGAGGATGCTATGGAGGCCAGTGTGATGTGTGACAGATCTGGTCTCCAACACAGAGCATGGCCTCATTTGTTCTTTTGTGTGTTTTCCCTGCCTTTGCCTCACCTCACACCTCCTTCAATTTCCCAATACTTGCTCTGTCCTGCAAGGACATTGCGCATTTGGCTGCTGATGGGTTGCCAACCTCTGCTGCTTCTAGAGGAAACCTTTCTTACAGCTTTTGTAAATCACGCACGCCCATCACAGGGCAGCACAACAGAGACTGGCTCAGCAGCTCGGTGCTAAACAGTCCATCTGATAAAGCTCCAAGTGGGTGAGGTAGCTGCATCTTTTATTTCTTTCCATTTATCCTCACTCAGTTGCTGTCTAATTACTGAGCATCTTGTGTAGCAAACCATACAACTGGCCTTTCAGTGACCTTGTAATTCAGTTACTGAATCATACTGGCCCTCCTTTTTATAATTTTCTTAATGTATTTATTGACTTGCTGGATATCAAAAGTTATAAAACAACTTGAAATTCAAAGATGATGAGCAATTTTCAACTCTTGAATATTTTCTTGTGTTCTCTGCAAAACTAAGGCTCATCTCCGATTCTGCTTTCTTCTACTGCATCATGATAATTCTGGATATGAACTGAAAGAAGGACCAAACCTCTTTAAATAATCTCCCGTTTGCAGGCAGAGATAAACTTTGCAATGGGTTATATATGTGAAGATGTAGGGAAGTGCATTATACCGGGAAGCTGTACAGCAAAGCAGCACCTGTCAGCATTTAGCTTGCATGTCTACGTGCCAGCTATCAGCTGATGCCATGCAGTGTGAGCTCCACCGACACCGTAGGTGCTAAACCCAGAAGCGCCGCACAAAATGCTTGCTTTTCAGAACAACACTGCTTTTAGTCAGGTTGTTGCCCAAATATGTGACTTCTCGCTGTGGGTCCTACATGTAAATGTTTTTTTCCTGCATTTCAAACTCTGGGATTTTTCATACTCAATTTTCCTCCTCTGTCTCATTGCCTGTCACTAACAAACTTCAGGGACTATTGAAAAGCTATGTCCATTTGGAAGTCTTTTCCACCTAATTACAAGAACAAATAACACAGGGATTAAAAATCCATCTATTTGACTCAACCCAGCAGTCAAAAAGTTACATCTTGTCTCAATGAAGAACATTCCAGGCGCACTGAAATCTCTACGTACACTGTTCTCAGTCCCCTGTTACTACCAACCATCAGCTTCTAATGGGAGCAGACTCTTTTAGGGCACTGTCAATTTTTTTCTACAT
Source organism: Chloroceryle amazona (assembly GCA_027560015.1). Classification (NCBI taxonomy): domain Eukaryota; kingdom Metazoa; phylum Chordata; class Aves; order Coraciiformes; family Cerylidae; genus Chloroceryle; species Chloroceryle amazona. The sequence goes on along the minus strand of JANHFX010012917.1, from coordinate 35,321 downwards.
CATCTTGCTCCTCTATGTAACCATTGTAAAAATACTTCTAATCTGCTTCTTTTGACGTGTTTGCCCTGCTACAAGATAAAGTGCAATTTTGTGCTGTAATATTATAAATACACCTCGTATTATGAACACTTAGCATAATAATAATAAAATATTATTAGAAGTACCTACTATTGTCAACCTTTCACTTTCAGTCCCATTGTTAGTCTGTGATTAAATCAATTCTACACTTCTTTCTTGAGCTTTGACAACCAAAAATTTCTCTCACCAAAGAGCTCAACAGTGCAAGCTTTGGCTCTTCCTTATTTCATCTGTAGGAGTTGATCACAAAGTGGTGTGCTGTTGTTGTTTGTTTGGGGCTTTTTAAGAACACAGTAGAACTTCAAATATGTTGAAGTGAATGCACTCAGAAATGAAAGGCATAACGTTATTGTACTGATGACATCAGCTGAGGGTTCGACTCAGCAGGAAAATGAGAAGAACTAGCTTGCTACACCACATCAGATGATGCTCTCTTCCCTTGAATCATAGCATCCTTCCTTTTTCCCATAGGCATCTGCTCTTCCCACATGCCCAGTGTTTTCCCTTTTGCAGGGTGGCCGTAGCACCCGTTCTGGCCGCATTACACTCACATGTTTCTGGTTCAAGGGCCTGGAGCTGCAGGTCTTGCTGATCCTAAGAAATGCCACGATTTTACTTAGCGGCCTTAAGCATCTCTACATGGTAAAGACATCTTCTAAAGATGGTGCCGTGCAGCGATGCTTTTCCCTTACTGATTTTAATGTGGTCTCTTTCTTCTCCTGTTGACAACAGAGCTTTCTCGGATACATTTTTCAGACCTTTTCAGAATAAATACACGTGCTCCAGACCGCACTGCAAGCCCTGCTGTTTTCACAGGCTGGAGGGTATCCTTTACAGGATGCAAGGAAAGGTTTTGTTGGTGTTAGCTGTAAGCTGGAAGGCTTATAAGCATATTTTTTGTATTGTACAATAATAATTCAACATTCAAGACTCTCAGGATAATTCAGGAATGTCTCCAAGGCAAGGAGTCACTGGCATTAAGGCCAAAGAGCACAAATTAGTTTGACTTTTCCACAGGCAGAGAGGGGTGGTAGCTGTTTGCCCTGCTGATTTCTGGATATAAAAGCAGGAGCCAAGATGATGCCAACTTTTTCAGTGTATTTTCAGTCTTCTGGTGACCTGAAGGATGATTAAGGGACTGGAACACCTTCCTTATGAGGAAAGGCTGAGACACCTGGGGCTTTTTAGTTTGGTGAAAAGAAGACTGAGGGGGGATCTAATTCATGTCTATAAATACATAAGGGCTGGGCGTCAAGAAGGCAGGGACAATCTCTTTTCATTTGTGCATTGTGACAGGACAAGGGACAATGGATTCAAGCTCCAGTACAGGAAGTTCCACCTCAATGTGAGGAAGAACTTCTGTACTGTAAGAGCTGTAGAGCATTGAAACAGACTCCCCAGAGAGGTTGTGGAGTCTCCTTCTCTGGAGGATTTCAAGACCTGTCTGGATGAATTTCTGGGTGATCTGCTCTAGTTCTGTCCTGCTCTGGCAGGGGGGTTGGACTCGATGATCTTCAGAGGTTCCTTCCGGCCCCAACCATTCTGTGATTCTGTGAAAGGGTTGACATGACTGGTGAGGGGGGACTGCAGAGTGGACTGGAGGCACAGGTTAGGTTGGGTAGTCGCCAGAAGTTAATCACTTTAATAGTTACTACCTGTACAGGGTTTTCAGGCTGGTGAAAAAGTACTTTGAAGGAAACTGCATTGCACGTGTAGAGCTCTATGAAGGTATTCTCTGTAAAGAGCTACCTAGACAGTCACTTGAAAACATTTTCTGTTTTATTTTTATGAATTTGATTTTTTTCTTTTTAAATGATCTTGTCCTATGTAAGTTAGAGAAAGGTTTTATGATCTGCCTGAAGAAGTAACAGTGGTCTGCCCAATTAATTTTCATCTGTTAAAATCTTCATGTGAATAAAACAGGCAAGAAAATGAAAAAAGAGAGGCTCACGTCTCAGTTCATGGAGATTTTTCCTGCTGTACTGTATGAATTGCCTTCAGGCACCTGTAATCCATATTATTCAGAAGTTTTAGCAAGTGCCACATCCTGCTTAGGATTCAGTTCTCATTCCTCTGCCACATCACATTATCTGCAGACGCAGGAGCAACTACAAATAGTACCAGAGCGGAGCAGCCCAGTAACTAACCTGGGAGATGACAGCTGTTTGCTGGAAAGATTAAAAGAAAAAAGTGCTCACAGCCCCCCAAAACATCTGTCCAACAAATATATGTATTTGGTGGGTTTCTATCCCCTTCTGCAGAAAATCATCGTTGCAAATACAGAGAGGTGTGAGGGGAGATGGTCTTTTGTATCATTGATATTTCTGTTCTTCCACTCTTTGGAATTAAGGGGAAGTGAATGTGCTCCTTATGTTCCAGAAGTGTAACGAGTAATGATTTGCTGCATAGAGATGACATAAAAGGAGGCTTTATTCAGGTTCAATCACATAAAAGGAGTCAACAACTGCTAAGTCTTTTTCAAGTTTAACACAGGATAATTAGTGTTACAATTATTAATACTGCGTCCGATTTGCTGAGTTCCACTTTACTGATGTTATTTTGAGTGGAGTAATACTGATTGCCACCTTGGGAAAAAAAAAGTTGTCCTTGAAGGACACTATTCAAGTATTACATTCCCCTAAACATTCATTAATGCTTTAATTAAATTTGTATTACCAGGAAGTGTTGCAGATCCTAAACCAGAAGTAGAAACTGAACGTACCAGAGCAGCTTTTCCCTCTCACGAGAAAATGTCTAAATCACTGTTGCAGAAAGAACCCAGTGAGAGTTTTGAGGGGTTTTTTTGAGCTACATTAAAATGTGACTTTTTTCCTCATGTGTTTGGTCTTGTTTATAAACTCTACTTCTTAGAGAGAAATTTTCTTTTCTGTATGTATACATGTCTGTTGCTTTTGTGTTCTTCTACTGACCCTGAAAGCTAATGAGCTTTGGGGCAAAGGAGGAAGCCGGTGTGATAGGCTTCTGTTCTGCATTCATAAGATCTACCCTCTGTTTCTGTTACTTACTTGCTGCAAGATGTTGGACAAATAATTTCTGTTCTCCTATTTCCTCTCCCACCCATTTTGCTGCCTCCTTAGTTTCTTTTTAATGAGAACTTTGCCGAGTTTGGTGAAGATCAGACACATTGTTTTCTAACTTGCTGTTGTTACAGGCCAAAGTATTGGTTAATACATCTTGTATTAACTTTTCTAATGATTTTGGCATGTCCCATATGCACGTCCCTCTGTCAGTTATTATGCTGCCACTTCTCACTCAGCAGTGAAGATTGACTTCTCTTGGCAGTGCCACACTGCTGTCATCCAATAATCAAATTATCTGCAGAAAGAGCTAAAACCATCTCGTTTTTGGGGGTATAGAACTTGTTATGTGTAGATCTAGAGCTGTTCAACAGTTCACATCTCTGTTTCCTAATGTCATTACAGCAGTGCAGAGAACACAGGCTGACATCCCAGGGTAACACAGGGCTAGAATAAAATGCTAGAATAAAATGCTAGAATCAATCATAAGGCTTATCTTGTTGATGAAATATTCTGTGTACAGGCAGGGACTTGATGTTTTACATAGCTCATATTCCCTAGGATGAACAAGACTATCTAATAAGAACACATTTGCTTCTGTCTTTGAACACATATCATAATTGAAGCATATTTTGTTAATATTTTCTGCCTGACAGGTCTGTGCCTGTCTAGGAATTTATCCCTTCTACAGCAACATAGCTGTTGTTCAGTCAGCAGTTTCCTAATACAGAAGAATGTAAGAATGTAAAAGATTTTGGCAAAATAATTTGCTTATTGTATGCTGGTTTATGATTAAAGGTGGCACCTTGGCTTTCAGGTAGAGTGCTTGAAGAATTTAGATTAAAAAATGTTGTCTTTTTTGTGTTTTTTAGCTCCTAAAAAGTGACATATACATGTTAGAAACAGAACAGATATCTTAAACAACTAAAAATTTGCTTTGGTCCAATGAACTCTGGAAAAAATAGGAGATTCTGTCTGTTGCCCTTTATTACTTATTGTTGCTCACTCAGGTGAGCAGACTCTAACATTGCACTTCTGATGTTTAATTTAGCAGCATGGCTATCTGTAGAAAATGCAACACTATAAATCATGAGACAGCCATAATCTGAAGTCACTAAGGTTTATTAACACCTTATCAGGACTTTGGAAGGCCCAGCACATACAAACTGTTTTTCCATTATCTCACTTCATGAAATTTGAAAACAACCTAAGAAGATGTTCACCATACCTCATGAGCTTCTCAGAGCTTTGACAGGAGGGCACTGGTCAGCTAAATCAGTGACTTGTATCTTTGGTCAGATAAATCAACGATGTATTTTTATCTTATGTGACTGCATCCAGGGACGGGTGCAAAAGCAGTGTCAGGGCTGCAGAGACAATCTGTGTTTAGAGAATTATCGCTAGGTGATGGCAGCTAATGCATGGAGGCTAAAGGGCTATATTTTTTCCAGTGAAGTCAAGTTGTGAAGAAACAAAATGAAAAATTCTATTGGTAGAAGAATTCTGGTACACGTAGGAAAGACCAAATGAGTTAAGGTCATGAGATAGCATTGTCTTACATTACCATCCAGGGCTATGCTAGGTAAGTGTGTTTCTCCTGGAAATGCCAATATCCCAGAAAGCGAGTGTGGCCTTTGGATATCACAGGCTGTGAATTTCTACCTCCTCACATCTGGCTGTGAATGGGAAGAGTGGGTATGGAACTCCTGGAAGTGAACCTTTCTGATGTTTTGTTTTCAGATTAAATTCCAATGCAGAGTGGAACTGCTCTCTCATGCTCACATACCCCCATTGCTGGGAAATTTAATTCCTCTATTATATTTAAGTGATTTTGGAAATAGCATCTAGTCAACCTCTCCACCACGCCTGGCATCAAGCCATGGTTTGTGCCTACTGTAGATGTGAGGCACTACAGATGGCCTCAAGTGGCAGCTGGGACTGTTCTAGTCTGGAAGCATTGCACTTGCACGCTCTAGGTGGGACATTTATCTCGTGTTACCGAGCTGGGGTCTCTGAGTGAATCAGCTTGGAGCTCCCTGCTCTGCTGTCCACTGCCCAGCATAGGCTTGCCCTTCATTCCCTTTCAGCCAGGTAGGATTCTCACTCAGTATTGAAACACAGCACAGAAACTTCCCAACAATTTTCATCTATTACAAAAAATCAGTTTGCCAGCACTAGTGGAGTCTGAACTAAAGAAATGAAATCAGCTTGCATTGATTAGATTGAATCAGAACTCCAGTATAACGTACATAGTTTGAATAACACCTATTTCAGAAGGTTTCAAGGATGTTTGACAGGCTTCGCTGAGCAAGAGTAAATCTAAAGAGTAAATCAAGTTAATAATCACTTATATAATGGAGCAACTTATTTTGAAATTTGCTAAGGATGGAATGGCTTCCACTTTTGGAAACTGATGGATATTTCTTTGAGATAGCTGGAGGCCACTGGCTTTGTGGTGTAGCAAAAAAAAAGCCAAAAAAACCAAAAAAAAACCCAACCCACAACCAACCAACCAAACCAAAACCAAAACAAAACCCAAACCACAAAAAAACCCCAACCTACCAACCAAAAACCCAAACCAAAATGAAACCACAAAAGAAACAAACAAGCAATGACTTGAAGCCTGGCTTGATCATCATTCTGTAACCTCTTGGCAATTGCTGGGTTAGGGTATTTGCTCCATCCTCTATTTCACTCTCCCATTACTGTTAAATTAATGATAAATAAATCTGACAAGAATTCCGTTACCTCTTCTCCTTTTATCTAAAATAAAGAAAAACTTCCCTATGCTTTGATGATTGTAAGGACCTGAATGGATTTTCTGCAAACTTGGAAGATAAATTTTACCTGTAAGCAACCTAAGTAACCATGAAAAAGAAATACAGCATAAATTCTATCTGGGGACTACAATAACCTTTCAGACGTAGGCTTTTCTGACAAAAATCACTTTCCAACAATTTGCCTACTGCTATCTTCAGCTTTGAGGAGTTCAGTAAAATTATAAGGCTTTGGCTGTGTTTTGTTGTGTTTTTTTTTCTTTAACAGGGTTACTTAGCACTTCTACCTCTAAAATAACCTTTTGCTTATTACTACTTTTAAATGGTTTTTTTTATATATATATATTTATCTTTTAGAGAAAAGAAAAGAGCATTTAGCTTTCTTAATAACACAAATTCAGTTGTTCACCAGGTGTGTTTAACACCATTCAGAACGCGAAGATGCTGGCACCCTGCGAAGAGAGTTCAGGAAAAAATACAGGGGTGGGAAGATGTTCTCAGCTTTGAGTGCTTTCCTCTTCTTTCCTCTCTACTGAGCTTAAGTGCTTTCAAAGACATGCTTCTCTGTTGTGCCTTCCTACATTTCTGAATGGTCTTTAAAGACACTGAGGCAGTGGTTGAGGGTAGTGCTGCCTTTCACAACTAACAACCGATCCATCCTTCCTTTTTGTAACTAAGTGGTGCCATTACACAATCTTTAACATATTACTTCTGTAAAATTATGGTGCCAAAGGCTAAGTCAGCACATAGCGAGCTGAAGGTTAACGGAGCTGTCTGCATAGAGCACCAGTTGCTCCTAAAAAACGATTTTGTATGTGCAATAATTCGACATGAATATAGAAGATATTCCTTTTCCTTGGGTGTTTACACCGGGCTTGTGTTCACTGACATATACTGCAGGCTGTTGAATTTGAAATGCAATTTAGAGGGGTTTTTTTTTGCCCTGAGACTTACTGAGTATTTGTTTGTAGAGAGAAGAAAAGGCAATAAGGAAAGCTTTGCAGAGTGAGAGCTAGCAGACTATAAAATAACAAGTGAGGCTGAAAAGTAATTTACAGAAGTCATGCCAGCAAGACTGGAAGAACCTGTAGTCACTGGCAAGGGAAGAATTAAGAAACCCACACACTCTTTTCTGTCTAATTTTCATAATTTTGTTAAGTTTGGAGTGTTTGAAGATCGAGAGGGTTGGTTTGAGGTGGTTAAACTTTAAACGACATGAAAAAAATAATTAATATGGGCTAGTCAATTTATGAATTGTAATTTACTTTGTAACACTGCAATCGCTGGAAATCTGGTGAGACTATGAATGGTGTTTAGAAATAAAATGAAACCATTTACTAAGAGCCTTAATTAGTCACCAGACTGTAGGCACTGCCCTGTAGTAGCAAGTCTTTTTAACTTCATTCTTCAGAAGAAGTAATTGCAGCACTTTCCAGGGCTGCTGCAATACTAGCAAAGAGCCAAAATCATTAATGGTAGTAATGCAGCATAAGTGATTTCAGCTTCTGTTTTTGTGATCTTTGTTCAGCTCCTTGATTAGTATCCTTCCCCTTATGCCTGTGTGTTGATTTAGATTTGCTAATTCAGGGTGCCTAAAAGAAGCTTCTGTAAAGATAATAGAATTTTTAACAATAACTTGTTTATAATTATGCATAGCTCCAATTATATGTGAAAAGTTAATTAGGCAGCCTGTTGGATTTTCCATCTGCGCACACAAGCAAATGCAGTTTCAGTGCTGTACTGATTCTCTCCCTGCAATGTGAATCCCAAAGTCTGAAATGCAGTTGCAGTGTATTTTTAGTTCTAGCTTTCTCTACTGTCTTCTTTTCTTCCTTCATGCCTGCTGCTCAGCTATCAATATTGATTAAATGGCCACACTTCTTTTGCTGTAATCAAATTATTCAGTAAGTCGTGGTAAGATTAATAAAAAACAATTGAAACAAAAAGCTAAACCAGTTTTGTTATAAAAATGACTAAATTAATAATCAAATACAGTTTGGCTGTGAACACTGTGTCAATGGCATGGTTTTGTGTCAGCACCTGAGTGTGGAACGGGACTTGCAAAAAATGCAGTCCAATATTTTATATGTATTTAGAAGTGTGAATAAGAATATTCTGTGCAACTCCTCAAAGAAATGCAGAGATTAGATTATTTCTTTGATATTTTTTATCCTCGTGGCTAGCGAGTGAATCTAAGCAGAGAGTAATGTCTGCTTAAGGAAGCATTGTGGCTATTTTACAAAGGGAACCAAAGCAGAAGTTAAATCATTTTCCCAGTGCTTTATATGGATTCTGTTGTACTGATGGAATTAAGTAAATTCATTGCTGTCTTTAGATGTAAAAAAAAGTGGATTTCACTCTTCAAGGCTGAATACAAAAGCATTTTTCCCTCTTTATTTGAACGATATCTGTGCTGGTGAATTGATCTTTGAGAGAATGATCTTCCCCTTCCTCCTCCCTCCCCTGCTAGCTTTGTTCCATTACCTCATTTTATTGCATATTCACGGGTGGTTTGTGCCAGGATTTTAATGTGATGTTTAAATGTAACCACACGCAAAGCTACAGTTTGGTCAGGCAGCTATCCCCACAGGATGAAAAGAACCGGGGAAAATTTAAACTGTCTGACAAAGAAAAACTTCAGGGAAGAGATATATTAAGCAATGAAAAATAATTTTAGGGAAATACTAGAAACCAATTCACTTCAGACTTTTACAACTAGAATTGACAAAACACTAGAAAATAGTCTGTAGGCTGAGTTGTGCAACATAGAGAGCTAGATGAAATAGCATAAGGGATATTGTGTTCCATCTTGAAGTGCAATGATTTGGGGATAGTGAGACAAAACATATCTGTTGTATATATTTCTGACTACCAGGTGTTTTCAACACATATATAAAGCTTCACCCACTTAGACAATGAATATCTAACGTGCTTTTCTTGTTTTCCCTTTATAACTACCTTTAAAGAAATCGTTGGATTAATGTTACCTTACTCCATTTACCACCCATGACGATGCATTAAAGAAAGATTTGTGAGATTTGTGATCTTTGAAACAATCCTGGTATCAGTAGATTTTGGGATTTTATTGTCCTTTTTTATTTCTATTTTTGCTTTTTTACGGTACTGTTAAACTGCCTGTTGCAGTTCTCTTTCTTGAAGTCTGGTTTTATGTCTAAGCATGAAATCTTTCTCATTTTTGATAGCTGGCAAGCCTCAACCTTATGAATGACAGAGCTTTGTAGTTGTACTTTGTAGTTTAGTAGTTGTATTTCCAATACAAATTCAAGTTATGTCATTAGATTGTTGATGTTTCTTAACAATCTTTTGTAAGCATCATTACCTGTAGTTGTTTAATCTGTAGACAAACCTAAGATCATGATCACGGCTAAAAAATAAATGCTTACTCATGCAGTGACTTTTAAATCAGATACGGTGTCTTGTTTGCTACTAAACTTGCATAAAAGTTGTTAAGTTTCCTTAAAGTTTGAGATGAAAAAGCTATGAAGGTACTTAAAGCAAACTAGACATGAAATATAAATGTCATTTGTCTTAAAAAGCATGTACAATGAGTGTCCTGAAAGAAGGTCTGTTGCTTTGTGCTTTAATCTTTAAGGTCACTTTAATGAAAACCTAATTTAGAACATTTCTGTGCTGATGTTATTTTAGTACAAAAGCCATGGAATTTTGCCTTAAGTTAAAAATTGCAAAAGTGGGATCGTGTGAGTATTTCATCTAGTTCTATGTTATTTTGTTCCCAGCAGACTTGCCTTGTGTAGAACTTTAATTTGCTGCATTTGGTTTTATCTTGTTGAGATATGGGGTCATGTTCTGATACTATAAATCTGGAAATAATAATAAAGCCCAAGGAGGTTCTCCTCCCCTTCTACTCTGCCCTAGTGAGAGCACATTTGGAGTAGTGTGGTCAGTTCTGGGCTCCCCAGTTCAAGAGGGACCAGGAAATACTCGAGAGGATCCAACAGAGAGCTACAAAGGTGGTGAAGGGCCTGGAACATCTCAGCAAAGGCTGAGAGCCCTGGGGCTGTTTAGCCTGGAAA
>JANHFX010012917.1:0-16418 GCA_027560015.1 Chloroceryle amazona | reverse complement strand
TGATGATCTTGGAGGTCTATTCCAGCCTCAGAAAATCTGTGATTCTGTGAAGCAGGGCTCTAGACACATAACGGTTGCTCTGGAAGACAAGTGGATGCCTCCCCTCCTCCTCCTTTTTCTAGCGTTTATAGCTCATCTGACCTCATACGGTATGGAATATCCCTTTGGTCAGTTTGGGTCAGCTGTCCTGGTTCTGTCCCCTCCCAAGATCGTGTCCACCCCATCCCACTGCAGGGGGAATGTTGGAAACCCAGCCTTGGTGCTGTGCGAGCCCTGCCCAGCAGCAGCAGCCACAACACGGGGTGTGATCAGCACCTTTCCAGCTCCCAGTGCAAAGCACAGCACTGGGAAGGCTGCTGTGGGGAAAATGAACTCCAGCTCAGGCAGACCCAATACAGATGCATAGTTAGAATATGTCCTGTGCATTTTTCAGTGAGGTTAATTTCCTCAGACACCAGTGGAAATTAAGGCACCAATGGAAATGAAATGTTCATCATTTAGAGGTACTAAAGTTAAATCTATCAAGGATGAGGGAATTGTCATACTTCTCAAGATGGTCCTTTCCCTACTTGGTATAAAATGCGTATTTTTCAAAGGTTTACAATATTCAGTGTATCATATATTGAAAAGGGTACATTCTGTGACAGCTGGAAAAATGTAACAGCAGCAGGTTGATAACATTTTTTAGAATCAACTGTTATGTTACATACATAATAAATACAAAATACATGTGCATTGTATGTCTGTAATTACCTATGCACACACATCATATGGCGATACATTATTTTATACTGTTGCCAATACCAGAGATCCTTACTGATAAGTTTTTAAAATATATGTGGTATATTTCTAATATTTCTCCTCCTCACATACCCCCATGACTGATGTATGTAAGAGGCCATTTCTGCCTGCACTTTTCTTACGACCTTTCTGCTTTTGCTTTAACCTTGTGTTTGTATTGGAATAAAGAATAGAATTAGAAATACACTTTAATAATAGACTTTATGTCCAAAGTCTGGTGAATCCTTTACCTTAAAATTATTCTTTTTTACGGTATGTTTCAACTACTTTTTAGTCAAACTAAAACCAATTTAGCCAAGTAAGAACTTGAGTCCTTTTGTCCTTGATAAAATGAACAAGTGTAAGCAAATGGCTAACATGACTGAAACCATGGACAAAACATAACTTTCAGCCTAGAAGAAGAGTAGAGAACATTTACAAAGCCCATCTCTTTAAACTTCTCCCAGACACTTAACTTAATGCAACTGTGCATTGACACAAAACCAAGTAAGGTCACAGTGTTGGCTGGAGGGGTTCTTCTAGGTCTCAGCTGAGCAGCATCTGATGGTGAGTGCCCGGCAGACTTATGGAAGCAAACTGTCTTCTGCACCTGGATTTAGCTGGGGCAGGAATGGCACATCAAAATTGTGCTGAACAGATGCAGAATTTCAAAGCTGCAGAGGTGGCTGCTGAGTGTCCTGGGCTGATGCACTGTAGATGTCAGGCAGCATCAGGACTGTGCCCATGGACTGTGGTGTCTGGCTTCTGTCCCAAGAGTGCTTTGTATTCATCAGGTGATCTTGGATCTGGCCCCAAGCTTTCAGCCAACAGTGGCTGTGTCCTGGGAGTAACAATGATGTTAAACATTCCTCATTCACGTGAACATGTCATTCAGACTGTCAAGAACGTAGAGGCTAAGCATGTTCATTTCTTTTTTCCTTCCTCTTTCCCAATTAAGAGCTTGTTATATCTTTCTGATAGTTTAATCATTGAAAATTGTGGCCATGAATCTTAACGATATGCAAATCAGGGATGCCATCTGTTGATCAGTGCTGCAAACTCCCCAGGCTCAGAGTGACGTGGTGAGCTGGTGCTAGGTGTGCTTGCTTTATTTCCCTCACATATGTGGGTAGTCACAGAGAGAATCTGATTGAGAGACTTAGAATGAGATGTCCTCTCTTCATCCTCACAACGAGTTTATTTCAAGCAGCAGAAGGACAGGTTTTCTTACAGCTGCCTGCTACCGGACAGCCAGGTGATTAGGCCCAGTCAGCATGGCAGATCCTACTTGACCTCATCTCCTCCTGTGACAAGGTGGCCTGCTTCGTGAATGATGGAAAGGCTGTGGATGTGGCCTACCTAGACTTTAGTAAAGCCTTTGACACCGTTTCCCACACCATTCTCCTGGAGAACTAGCTGCTTGTGGCTCGGGCAGGTATTCTCTTCACTAGGTGAAACCTGGCTTGGTGGCCAGGTCCAAAAGGTGGTGGTGAATGAGGTTAAATCCAGAGGGTGGTAACAAGTGGTGTTCCCCAGGGCTCAGTATTAGGGCCAGTTCTCTTTACTATCTTTATCGGTGACCTGAATGAGGGGATGAAGTTCACCCTCAGTAAGTTTGTAGAAGACACCAAGTTGGGTGGATTGCGTTGATCTGCTTAAGGTTAGGAAAGCTCTACTGAGGGATCTGGACAGACTGGATCAATGAGCCAAGGCCAATTGTATGGTGTGAAACAAAGCCAAGTGCCTGGTCCTGCACTTGGGTCACAACAACCCCAGGCAATGCGACAGGCTTGGGGAAGAGTGGCTGGAAAGCTGCCCAGTGGACAAAGACCTGGGGGTTTTGTTTGACTGGTGGCTGAATATGAGTGTACCCAGGTGGTCAAGAAGGCAAGGTATGTATCAGTCTCTTGTCCCAGGTAACAGTTTATAGGACAAGGGGAAATGGCCTCAGGTTCCACCAGGGGAGGTTTAGATTGGCTATTAGAAAAAAAATGTCTTCACCAAAAGAGTTGTCAAGCATTGGAACAGGCTGGAAGTGGTTGAGCCACCATCCCTGGAGGTATGTGAGAGTTGTGTAGATGTGGCATTTAGTGACATGTTTCATGGTGGGCTTGGCAGTCCTGGGTTAACAGTTGGATTCAATGACCTTAAAAGTCTTTTCTAACCTAAATGATTCTGTATTTCTCTGATTTTACTGTAGTCTGAAGAAAAATGCACATGTGAAATTCTCGTCCAGTCTTATAACTTACTGTCCACTCCTGTAACTGAATTCAGTTGAAGGTGCTCCTCCTGACCCTAGACAGGGCCCTGCTGGAGCACACCTGGGCTTCATTTATGACTGTTTTGACAGTTTGTTCCCTTGTGTATGTGGGAGGCTTGTGCAAGACTTTGGCAAATAGGTTATTTTTGTCTGGGCTGAGGACTGATCAGGAGGAATTTAGTTTACTAACTAGCACCTTTGGGGTTTTGTAGAAGCTGTATTTTTCACAGCATCCCACATGGGAAAGGGTCCTTAGACCTCCATTTGCTACAGTAGACATAGGGTCCAAAGTGCAGATTGAACTGATGAAAGATGGGAGATCGATTGTGTGAGGACTGAGCTGCCCTTTGCTGCTGCTTCTCAGTTAAAATAAATGCATTTCTGTCCCAGCGTAGAACATGACCAACTGCAACAAAATTTAAATTGGGCATTGGAAAAACACTAAACTGAAGATGCTTTCTGTTAATGATCTTTATGATCTGGCCTCACATAGCTTCTAGATGTCTTGTAAAGTAGGCTTTCTGTGAATAGCTGTTATTCGTGTTCCTTTGCAAGTGGAAATTCTACTGATATTAAATGCACATGGTTAATAACAGCTTATGAAGATGCCAGAACCCTGGCGTCAGAAGGACCAGCTGTATTTGAAACACATGCTAAATGCTACTTACAAGGTTACGTAACCTATTTTTCCTTTTTCTTCTGTTTTGATAAATTTGCTCTGTTGGCAGTTAGATTGTATGGAAATTTGAATAAGGGAGTTTCTTGTATTCATTATTGGTTTTTAAAAGGCTTATTTTAAAGTTATTTTATGGAACAGAAGTCACCTGCAGATCAGCAGGTACAAATGACAAAGCAACAGAGATTTTAATGGTTTTGGTATGTAATGGGATAGTAAAACTCTCTAAGCTATGTCTAGACTAATGAAACAGATGTTAACAGGTATTTTGCCCTGAACATTGATACCAGAAAGATTTTTTTTCCCCTTCAGCATACAATAAACAGTAAACTCATGCAGATGAACTTAAGATGATGTAGAAGTTGGACTCAATAAGCATTTTAGAGTTTGGCTGTTCATCTGGATCTCTTTGGTTTGTTTTTCTTTGAGGAACATCAGTATTGTCCTTTGACTAAAATAGAGTGTTGAAGTCCATCATTCTGGCATTGTTCCACTTCGAACCTTTTACCTCAGCGTAGCTGTTTGCCCCCAGAAAGGTATCTTGCTTTTCTAAATATAGTTTTATTCTGCCTCTTATAAGAAAAGATAAGATTGCATCTTATCTATTATCAATTGCCCTTTTGTACCATGAATGGTAGCATGCCAGCATACTTCTCATACTGTAGCAATCTTTTTTTAGTATTTAAGTCTGTGTAACATAAAATAGAGAAAGTTTAAAGACTTTGATTGTGCAACAATATTCAGCTAAGCACAATAGCTGGTGCTTGAAGGTATTCTTTGTAATGACACAGATGTGAGACACGGCCTGCTACTATTACAGTGCTAAAGTATAAGTAGGCTCTTCTTCATTTAACGTGGCATCACTCCCCAGACAGTTGTTGCTGTGAATGCAGGATATACTTTCTGCTAAGAAAACTGGAGACAGTCATCATAACAAACACCGTGTCAACATGTGGCTGATGGTGTATGCTTTGGATAGCTCAAACTTTTTGAAAAAACACAGCATAGAAATGCTCTGGGCTTCTTTTGCTTAATATTAAATCGAAACGTTTTGTTTTAAAAACAATCAATATCCCTGAATTCTTTGCAAGCCAGCACAACATTAGAGAAAACCAAACAGAACATAAACATGCCTAATGTGATTCATTTTCCTTTTTCAGATACAAAAGCAAGATAGAAGGTAAACAGTAGTTCATAGAATGGCATTTATTTCTTCACAGTGGGACTTTGAAATGTCACTATTCTTTTAAATTCAGATGAAATCAAAGAATCAAATTTGCTTTTTCATTATTATTTTGTTATTTGTCTGTGAGGATTTATGGCTTGTTTATTCTCAATCCCTCAGTCTCTGAATTTCATCAGAGCTGTTCAGAAAGTATAACATTCCAGGCAGACACAGTTGTCTCTGTACACCACATACAGTATATTTTCTGTATTTCTCCTTTTCTCGCTGCAATTACCAGGAAAATTTCCATGAGATGGGATTTTATTTTATAAGAATTTACCCACTTGTGCTACTAAATCTATTATAGTGAGAGCAGAAATGAACATTGTCAAGGGGATAAGTAGCAGGAGACAAAACCTTACCAAAAAATACCCATTCCATTTAAAATTAAGCTAAATATATGTCCAGCATCTCTTTATATGCTTTGCACTGTTCCATATTGTACCCTTACATCTAAAAAGTTTTCACTTTCTTTCAGGAGCCTTCACAACACGGAGTTTTAGTTCTCTTTTATTAACCCACATTAAGAGGAAACGCAATGTTCAGAAAACAGTTGTTGCAATATTAGAAAGAACCCATTAATTCTTATCAGTAATGTAATCTCCACAGAAAATTATTTTCCTAAAATTGATAGGAGCATATGTCTACCTCACATCACTTTTAAGGCAAGTCACCATTCCAGAGTGACCTTGAGGGATAAGAAATGGAAAAAAGGAAATTCACTGCCTAAGCGACATGGGAAAATGAGTGAACTTTTTATGTTGCTTTGTGATTTTATCTTTGTTTTTTAGCATTGTCCATAAAGAACTCTAAATTCTGTCTATTTTATTGATTCTTCTGTATTGGGCTGACAGTGTGAGAATATTCTTATGCCGACAGAAGCCTGACAGTTTGGGCTGATTGACAGATTTCCTCTTGGTTAACTTGAAATCACATTTCTACGCACTGTCTATGAAGTCACTGAGTCAGAATTGTTGGTGTGGAGTCTCAGAATGCCTTCACATAGTTTTCTGGAAAACTCACCGTCGTCAGGACTTCAGAGGAGGATGGCATTTATGTAACTTTAGCATCTGCTCAGTCTCTGGGTATAGTGCAGTGTTTTAAAATTGACTTAGTGATACGGGATGGGTTGCTGAAATCAACAAGAGGAATATTTTACTGAGCCAGTGCATTGCTGCCTAGCATTCGTTTTATTTATTACATTTATTCTGGTTTTCCCTTCCTCGGTTTACCTTTGTAATTCCTGCTTCTAAGGGTCCAAAAGAATTTGGAATTCTTCTCCAGAAATCCATAAAGCGGGAAACATAAACAAAAGCTGAAATCATAGACTGCACTCCTTGATGTGTTGGCTACCTTTAAATTAAGGTGGGCTATTGCAATTAATTGCAGTGTTCCAGTTAAGATCACTTGTTGCTGTGGTTATCTCACTGGTCTAATCTGCGAACATCCATTGTCTTGCTTGTTGGAGGCTGTCAGCTGCCTTGCTGAGAGCTAATTTCCCTTAAAAGAGGAATGTTTGACTAGTGGAAGTGTCTTAAAAAGAAGCAGCGTATCATGTATTACTGCTGAAGAGTTCTATATTCTCTGCTTAAAGTATCTGTCCATTAAACCAATTCTGTGCACTCCCCTTGCACAGGGTCTAAGTTCCTCACAACTTTTTATGTCCTTAAATTCGCTGCCTGACAGCAATTCCTGCCTCTCCAATGAGTAAGTGTTGGATAGAGCCAGAAAATGACTCAGGGGAAACGGATCAATGTAGACACGTACGTAGTTTATGGATTTGGGCTGCCTTTCCAATCCCAGACCAGTATTTCCTCCCAGCACAAAGAGGCTTGTGGTCACTATAAACACCACTTCTCAGCATCTTCAGAACTGAGAACATTTATAAAGTCATTAATACACTCAGGAACTCTTCCCATGCTACTTATGTTCCGAGAGGTGATAGAAAGAATAATTGCTATTTCTATTTTGAGGGTACTTTTCACTGAGCTTACACTAAAAAGGTCACCTATGGTGCCTCGTGTCAGGGAACAGTGTCTGCTGGCACTACCATGAAAACAAATAGTGCTTCCTATTTATAACAGAAACCAAGGATTGTTGGAGGTGGAGTATGAGCCATAAGTCTCCAAATTAAAGTAGATGTCATTTAATATTCACTTTGCAAAATCACTTAGAACCATTTATAAGATCGGACTCTTCACTAGACTAGACAATTTGCAGTATTTGAATGATTGTCCTGTCTCACTTTGATAAACTCAGTGAAAAAACACCCCAAACCAGGCAACCTCTGCCCTCTGCACAATATAGGCCCGTTCTATTTACATTTACAGAGGACATATTTGCAGCCTATTTGTAGCCATTTTCTTTTCTGAATGTGTTCTCACAGTATTAGGGTGTTTTTCAGTGGTGGCTGTGATGTTGTATGGTACGTGGTGTAGCTGACGTGTTTGTCCTTGTTTCAGATGCTGTGCTTGCAGGGGCATCAAACCAGACAGCTTTTTAATGACCTCTCTTCTCATCTGTAGATGCAATATTAGCAGATAGTGTTGAAGAATGACTGACATTCTATCAGGAACTAGCTTCTTAATGATAGAATGCTTTGGGTTGGAAGGGACATTAAAGATCATCCAGTTCCAACCCTTCTGCCACAGGGAGGGACACCTTCCGCTGGACCACGTTACTCAAAGCCACATCCAACCTGGCCTTGAACACTTCCAGCCATGGGACATCCACAACATTTGTGGGCAACATGTTCCAGTGTCTCACCACCCTCCTCTTCGATTTACTCTTAAAACTGCTAGATCCGTGCAGTGACATTTTTTTTCCTCTTTGTGTTTTTTAACTTGCTAGGTTTATCCTTGTTGTTTGTATTTGTAACATGGTGGTGTTCAATCTGGACTCATGTCTCACTATCGTGAGATTACTCGGAGTTGTTTATTCATAAAAGAATCTTAAATTAGTTTGGGGTGGGATGGGGAAAGAATCAGTAGGTGGTAGTGTTGATTTTTATTCTCTACAGATAGAGCTCACACCAGTTTGTTGCATGATTCTATTCCTGACAGTGTGGATTTCTCAGCATCTCCTTTTCAAATACTGTTCTTGAGTGAAGTGTGAAAGTATCATCTTTCTCAGACACGTTTTTTTTTTCTTCCCTCACTCTCTTTGCAGTCCAGAAAGGCAGGTGTAACTATAAACATTCCAGACTTCACATACGCATATAGGTGATATGCAGATAAAATAATACACTTTCAAAAGAAGCCTTGCTTTATTTTTTTTTTTCCTGATTGGAGAATCAGAATTGTCTTACCTGGATCTATTGTTAATGTGAACTCCGGTGATCTGTCATTTTTCTTTGGTGACATGGTGTTTCTCACTGTGTTGGGCAAGAAATTAAACCTCTGTGATAGGAGAAGAAATTCTTCTTTATTAGCAGCTGTAACACTATTAATAATGCAGTGCTGTAAGCTCGCCAGATTGAATATATTCTTTATATTGAATATATATAAAGATTGACTATATTCTTTCTATAAAGATTGAATATATTCTTTACTGTTGTTATTTGTTCTGTTCTTGTGGGACTCTACAGTTACCACGTTTTGATCAGCATAAGTCACACCCTCACTGTGTAGATAAGTTCAATTATATTCATTTGGATGAGAGCAGCAGAACAACAAGATGACTCTTGCCTTTGTACTCAGAGCATGATTTAATCTGGGCCGTGACCTGTACCACTATTTGTCTGGAGTTAAATTCATCTTCTGGAGAAGTGACACGAAGCGGATTCTGGTACTTAAGACCTCTTACAAAAGGCTGTTGCTCTGTGTCCCCTCACAAAGAATGGCTTCTGGCTACTCAAAAGTTGCTTAATGGGCTTTTTACAGGGTTTGGAGGATTTTGTTCTTATCACAAATAGGGCCTTACAGATCTGCATGAATCTTCTGCTTTGGGCAGAAACCCCCTGTTATGTTTATATGTGTGTCTTTGGGGAGGGTGTTTTTCTGATCTGCATTCGTGAGTCTGTATTTGCTCATGCCTGCTAAGACAAGTAGCTCATCCCATCCTATGTGCAAAATGACGTACTTGGTTCTTACACAGATGTTTTCAGCAAAACAAAGCTTTGAAACTTTCAGGAGCAAACTACTGGGAATTGGCAGCGCTGTCTGCAACACTAGAGTTGGAGGACAACATTCTGATATAAACTTTTCATCAAGCTATTTCATGAAGTTAAAGCTTAAACTCTTTGTTGGGGTCTTTTGTTTGTTTGTTTGTTTGGGATTTTTTCTTTGAGTATCATGCTGGAAAAATAATCAAAAGTTCTTTTAACATTTCCTAACTAAAGCCCGTTATTTAAAATTATTTGTTAATTTTTTAGAAAAATAATACTTTTACAAGGGTTAAGAAATGGAGAAAAAATGTTGAAAATAAATTTTGTCAGATAGGAAAGTCACTTAATCAAGGCTCTGGGATATACATAGCATCAAGAGAGGTAATCAAGGTGATGAGTGTGTAGGAAAACAACGTAGTCCAAACAAAAAGCTTTGCCTGCAATGTCTATAACTTCCTCTTTATTTGTTGATTTTCCATTAGCCCTCTCATAAGTAAATTACTATTCAATTCTTCGGGCATCTGCATTTGAGAAATAGCTAGTTACTTGTGATTTTAAAGTAATGCCTGGATTGTGTCTATATATATCATGACAGAACGTTAAGGGTTGGAAGGGACTTGAAAAGATCTCCCAGTACAACCCCCATGCCAGAGCAGGGTCACCTAGAGCAGGTCACACAGGAACACTTGTCCAGGAGGGTTTGAAAATCTCCAGAGAAGGAGACTCCACAACCCACCCGAGCAGCCTGTTCCAGGCTCTGTCACCCTCACTGTGAAAGTTTCTCCTCATGTTTACATGGAACCTCTCATGTTCCAGCTTGCACATGTTGCCTCTTGTCCTATCATTGGATGTTACTGAGAGGAGCCTGGCTCCACTCTCCTGATACTCACCCCTTACATATTTATAAACATTAATGAGGTCACCCCTCAGTATCCTCCAAGATAAAGGGGCCCAGCTTCCTCAGCCCTTCCTCGTAAGAGAGATGTTCCACTCCCTTATGTAACTGCACAATTATTTTATAGTAAAAAAATACAGTATCACTTCCTGGTTAAGCAGAACTAAAAGATAACTACAAATTCAAGCCTGATGCAAGTGATGCACAGTAAAAACCCCTCCTAACACACCACCTTGAAAAATTACTCAATGAATAATGCCCAAGCCTTTCAGTATTTTATATTTGCTGCAGTAAAGTAGTAAAGCATTGAGATGTATCACTCAACTATGTGAAGGATAAGTTTAGATAAATGTAACTGTTTGGACTTTTGGTGGAAATTATGAGTAGTAAAATTTTGCTGGTGGTTATATCAGTGGGAATCATTGCTTGCAAGAATTCCGTAAGGATCTTGATAATTCCTAGAGAGCCTCCAGAAGTAAAAGCAGAAATTTTTGAACTTCCAACATTTTAAAGCTTACTTGTATGGGAGTAAAGATCAATAGCAGTAACGAGGAGAAATTTCTGGTAAGCTTTTCTCCAAAAGAAACATTGACTTTTTACTACAGAGCCAACAGTACTGAAACCTATTCTTTCCTTTCTCTAGGATCACTGATGATCTATTATTACAGTTTTCTGTACTCAATCTTAAAAAAAAACTTTATTTTTTTATCTTGCACTTGTTTTTTCTTCTTGAACTTCTTACAGCCTACGGAAGTATCAGCACTGGAAGTTCAAATCCTGAAAGAGTTGCTAAATAAACACATAACAACATGGAGAAGATGAAAAAGAGGCAATTGAAAATAGCTACATTTTTCCTTAACTCTTCTGAAGCCTTTAGCAAAATCTTTTTTTCTTAAAGAAAAGAAAATGATCTTTTGCCAAAATGACTGGAATAGTAGTGCAAAAGGAAGGGGGATACAGGGGTGAAATCCTGACCCAGTTCAAGTTTTTGATGAGGATTTACTGTCCCTTTATCCTGTTGTGGCCTGGCCACGTCTTGCCAGCTAGTGCTTACATTTTCAGTTAGCCTATTTTTAGTTTTCAGCCTCTTGCATGAGAATCAATACAGTTACACAGTTTGTTAATCCAGAAGTTCCACTCTTGAAGATTTCTATCAGTTATCACCCACCTCAGAGTTTCAAGGGCTTGAATGCTATATATGAAATCCAATACAACCTATTTTCCAATGCCCTTCTCATAGTAAGAAACTGTACATTAAGCCTTGAAATATCCACTCTGCTGCAGCGTCACGTTTGACTCAGTAAGCCTCCTGATCCCCTCCTCGTGAGACTCTCCGTGCTTTGGAAGAGCGGTGCAAGATGCAACCAAACCCAGCGGTGAAAGAATTCACAATGGGTACAACGTAGAGAATGAAGATGCTGAGCCCAGTAACACTGGCAGCAATCAAAAGTACCTTCAGAGACAAGACTGTATGCTGTCTAGTACATTCAGAGAAGTTACTACATTGTATTTTGATCAATGCATTAAAAAAATAACACTTCTATCAGAGGTTCTCAGCTGCAGCAAAACACACATAACTTGCAGTTCTTCTAAGCCTAAAAGTTGTGCCAAAAATCCCTAAAGTTTACTGACAGAATTTAATCAAAAATCTTTTGGGCATTACCAGAAACTGCTCCAGTGCACTGCAATGAAGAAATACAGAACATATTTATTATGCTGTCTTCCGTGTTTCCTAATGCAGTTAGTACTCCAAAATTATGCTGGAGCTAAGCTCAGCCCAAGCAGACGTGGGAAAGGAGTAGAAGGGGTCGATCTCACTTTTCAAAGCCCTGTTGGAAGCTGCTTTAATTGATGTCATTTTAATTTATGTGTTAGTGGTAGCTAAGTCGAAGACAGAACTTTACTGAAACACTACCTCCAGCTGCCTTCTGGTCTGCTCCTCTGCATGTCTCACAAGCATTGTTAGCATTCGGAATAAAACAGGATTGCAGAGAAAATAAAATGGTTTGGACATTTGTTAAATGCAGTGGTTTGGCTTCTTTTTCTTTCAAAAGAACACTGTGTTAGAAGGAGAGAAGCTATATTTTAGGACACAAAAGGTTTCAGTTTGAATTACTCTTGTCAGTTCATATAAAATTGAGTTTCTTCCATCATGGTTTTTTTTTATTTTTTGTCAGAAAAATAATATTTTTAAGAAAAGACTTTTTTTCAATTATGGTGAAAATTTGTTTTGTGCATTTTTGCCAAACCAAAAAAAGCACATTCTTAATTGATCTCTAACCAAAAATTACTCAAACACAACCCTCAAGTTTCTGAGTTTTCATTACTCGTTATTTATTGATATTGATAATTATAACTGATATTTATTACTTGTTAAGATTTTCTACATAATAGTGGCCTTGAGTGGAAGCATCTATATATTCAAAGAGTGTATTAATCTGTTTAGTTATGAATCAGTTCTTATTTTATGGACATACCACATGAAAACCAAAAGGATTGTAGTAAAGATATGTCATGAGGCATGGTCAAAGTTGCTCACTTTCTCAGAGTTGTAGCCTTATGAAATTCTCCAGTATCTATTTTCTTGCTGGCAGAGATACTGCAAGCAAGCTGTTAATGCTGTTTGAGGAATCACATTGTCACATAGCATCTTTAACCCAGTTTTGCGAGATGATATTTTCTTTTGAGGTTTACATGGCATTGTCTTGCCAGGTAGGCAGGCTTTAAATGTTAATAACACCATTATCTATGTATGCGATTCACTTTTATTGCTTGTGTAATAGGAAAAAAAAAATCACTCATCCAAACAGACCTTTGAAGCATCTATTTTGAAATCCTTCTGCCTTTGCAAAGTTGATCAAGGAAAGAAGGGAAACTGCAGCAAGCTTATAATGTGGAAGGGAAGGACATGATGATCTTGAGAGATGAAAAAGAAATAAAGTTCCACAGCTCCTCTCATATTCCTTCTCGTGTTGCTTCTTTTAGCAGAATCTTGATGTTGGAGCCTTTTCTTTGTAACACCAAAGTCTTTGTTCATTACCTTGGATTAATTCTATTGATTTATTTATTTATTTACAGCAATATTATTTATTTTAGTTACTTTCCTCCAGAGTGTTGCGTTTCTGATGACAGTTTAATTTTATATTCTTAAGTAGATGCATTTTAAGTCAACAAGTATAGAGCCTTTGAATTATACAATATGGCACTTCTAAATTCAAGTCAGTATTTAATAAGCAGTTTATGTTTCAAAATGTTTCTAATTCATGTTTAGAGATTACAGATATTTTTGCATTTTCTGCTGTCTGTAAATAATAAATAAATAAAATCAGGAATTTTAACCAAAATGTGGATTCTAGTTCAGGAAAGTACCCGAGCATGCTGTTAGCTGAAAAAGAGGAGAGAGGCGCTTTCAGAAACAGGACTGAGAGATAACTAACTCAGAATTAATCATGGTTAATTAAGGGGTTTGCTGGATCAAGGGCATGGCTGGGAGTTGTGGAGGTGTTCAGGCAGGCAGGAATACATTTCTTGTCTATACTTCATGGTGCAGACAGCCGCGAGAAATGAGTTGCGCTGAGATTTCCATTGTGTAACTCATCCCGCAGTTCTTTCTTCATAGTGTGATTCACACCCTTGAAAACATTGTGTAATGAGAAGCTGTTCATTTTTTTTTATTTATTTTATTTTCTGGCTGTGTTTTTTATTTATTATCTCTTCAACAGCCAACTCAGCATCTGAAGATTACTTGTAGATTCTTCTGCTGTGCATTACAGAATTACACAAAACTGTTTAAAAGGTCTTCATGTTTTGTTGCTAATTTTAAGAGACAGTTTGGCCTCTCCATTACAATTCCTTTTAGAAAGTCTCTGTTGTTTTGCTGCTGCTTCCCTTCTGTTAACGCTGCTCCTTTCATCTTTACTGTGCCTGTAACCTAGGGCCTGGATGCAGAGCCAATGGTCCTACCATTGAAAGGGGAAGAAGGGAAAAGAGCCGTAATGGAAAGAGTTTGGGAGACCGATGCTTTATTATGCTTCCTCTGGTATCAGAAGAGCTGGAAGGAAGATTGTCAGCTGCTGTTTCTGAGAGCAGCATATGCCCTCCAAGTCCCTCTGTTGTCCCTCCATGACTACAGTGACCATGAGAAGTGGATTTGATATAGGCAGAGCAGGCTTTGGCATCTTTGTCACTTTGCTGCTGTGGACAATCTGCTGTTTTCCTCACCGGTGCTCATCGATGTGGCTGAGGAACTGAACTCCCTGCACCACTCCATCATTTAGTTGTTGGGCTGCTTGCCAACTTTCCAGTCTTGCTTGAAGCATCTCAAAGCTATAAAAAAACAAGGAGTAGACAAACAAGGAAAATCTGTAGTAGGGTGGCCTTCTCTAGGCTTATCATTTAGGTTTCTTCTATAATCAAAAGAAAAACACCTTCCAAGGGTTATTAGTTAGACCCATCTTGAATAGGATAAATTACTCTGGAGCTGTATATCTATTTCTGTTAACTTGGCCTTTGAGGGAGCTGCTTGAATTAGCCATGTCATTTTCCGTACCTGAAAGTTAGGTGACACAAGTCTCTTGAAAATGCATAGGAAGAAAAGACATTAATTTTTCCAATGCTGTAAAAAATTGTAGTTGAAAATAAGATGTTGCTTGTTACCACATGTAGCTTTATTACCCAAGTGGAAAGACTTTAAGTGGTGCTGAGTGCAGTACAGATCTCTATTAAGGGACTGTGACTTAGCCACCCAAAGACATGGGGTATTCAGATTGACAGGAATGATAATTTCAAGAGAATTGCTTATAAAAAGTGAAGTATTGGAATCATAGTATCTTGAACACTAAACAGGACTGCATGAAATGCATCAAAAGGCTAATTACAGTTCAAGAAAATATCCTTAGCTTTAGAAGACATTTAATATTCTGAGTCATTAATGATATTTTCCTGACTAGTCTTTTGAAAAGTTCCCCCTTGCTGTTCAAATGAAAGGTCATTATTTTCTGCCAACTAAAGAACTGGGCAGTCAAGACCAAAAGGCATTTACACTGTCATTCAAACTGAATGTCATTTGTTTCTTAAAGCAAATGCTTATGAGCCAGAAATTGGCACTTTGAAGTAAATATTGAGAGGAGTGGTGAAAAGGTTTAGAAAAGGAATAATAATAGAAAGAAACTTAAAACCCCCAAACCACTCCATTAGGTAGGTAGAACTATCAGTATTCACCGAGACCAAACTTGATCCAGGTGTGAGGGGGTCCATACATTGCAGAAACTTTATCACACTATTTTCCTGAGGCTATTTTCCCAAGTGAAATGAAGTCATGTTGTGTATAAATATCAAAGACATAAATAGTATTTGTGTAATTTTTTTTGTTCTTCCCTTTTTATCCAAAGTAAAACTGTATTCTGTGAGACATACTAATTTCTTAGAAGGATTTTCTCCCAAAACTCCTGCCAGGGGTTATCATTGTTAATGATAAATACAGACGTTGGGAGAAGAACAAGAACTTACTCTGAGAGGAACATTTTTATAAATAAAACTTAATGCCATACTACAGAAAACCACTTTCTTCTCTAGTAAAATAATAACTGCTCACCATTTATTGTTTAGGGGATAATACTGATAATTTTCTTTTCCTCATGTCAAACCCAAGGTACTGTTTCCTTCCCCCCAAACCCCCTGCTTTCCTCTGATAATGTGAGTGACATGCCTTTTCATCCCTCAACAGTCAGCACCTGTTTTCTTATCTCTCTCTCCAGTCTCTAAAGGAGCTAACAGTCTACGCTGCAGAAACAAGTTTTCAGTTTGAGTTTTGGGTTTATTTCTTTCCCTACACCTTCTTAAAGAGAAAGAAGAATAAAGCCTTCTCTTGCCACTTGAATTAACAGAAAGTAATTGTAGAATCACAGTAGGGTTGGAAGTGACCTCTGGAGATCAGCGAGTCCAACCCCTCTGCCAGAGCAGGGTCACCCAGGGTAGGCCACACGGAACAGATCCAGGTGGATCTTGAAAGTCTCCAGGGAAGGAGACACCACAACTTCTCTGGGAAGCCTGGGCCAGTGCTGTGTCACTTGCTGTGTTTCCCCTCGCTACCAGTACCTCTTGTCCTATCCCAGGGCACAACTGAAAAGAGTCTGACTCTTCTGATTGACACCCACCCTTCAGCTATTTGTAAACATTCATAAAATCCCCTCTCAGGCTTCTCTTCCCCAGGATAAACAGACCCAGGGCTCTCAGCCTTTCCTCATGAGAGAGATGTTTCAGTCCCCTCATCATCTTTGTAGCTCTCCTTTTGACTCTCTCTAGTATTTCCCTGTTGCTCCTGAACCCGGGAACCCAGAACTGACCACAGTCTTCCAGATGTGGTCTCACCAGTGCAGAATAGAGGGGGAGGAGAACCTCCCTCGACCTACTGGCCACACTCTTCTTTATGGACCCCAGGAGACCATTGGCCTCCAGGCCACAAGGGCACATTGCTGT
>JANHFX010012915.1:0-91479 GCA_027560015.1 Chloroceryle amazona | reverse complement strand
TCCAGCCCCATCTCCACCACCCCTTGACCCCCTCCCGCCCCCTCCTCATCCTCCAGCCCCCTCCCCCTTCCCCAGCCCCCCCCCAAGCCACCCCGTGCCTCCACCCTCGCCGCTCCCCCCTCTCCCGCCTCCACCGACCCCCAGCTCCTCGCCCGGAGGAAGGGTGCGCGTAGCGTGCATCTCCCATCCACCGAAATCTATGATCAGCTCCGTGTGTGTCTCCTCCTACCGTGGACGCAAGTCTGGGAACAAACCACCCTCCAAAACATGCCTGAAAGAAGAGATGGGCAAAGGGGAAGAGTCGGACAAGATCACCATCAATGTAGGGGGTACCCGGCATGAGACCTACAAAAGCACCCTACGGACTTTGCCGGGTACCCGCCTGGCCTGGCTCGCCGACCCCGATGCCCAGAGCAACTTTGACTTTGATGGTAAAAGCAATGAGTTCTTCTTCGACCGTCACCCCGGGATCTTCTCCTACGTGCTCAACTATTACCGGACGGGCAAGCTGCACTGCCCCGCGGACATCTGCGGACCCCTCTTCGAGGAGGAGCTGACCTACTGGGGCATCGATGAGACGGACGTGGAGCCCTGTTGCTGGATGACCTATCGCCAGCACCGCGATGCCGAAGAGGCCCTGGATATCTTCGAGAGTCCCGAGCCCGGTGGAGGAGCTGGTGGAGAGGAACCTGAAGAGGAAGGGGGTAGGGAGATGGCCCTTCAACGCCTGGGCATGGATGACAGGCCGCCGGGGGCGGCAGGGGCTGCTGGAGGGGGTGGCTGCTGTCGGAATTGGCAGCCCAGGATGTGGGCGCTCTTTGAGGATCCCTACTCGTCCAAGGCGGCAAGGGTAAGCTCCAGAAACGCACCACTGGGGAGGTGGGATGGGGCCGTGCTGGGGTTGTGTCTCCAACTCCATGGATGAGATGAAGTCTCCCAGTGGGTTACGTGGACCCCCCCATAAGCATCCCCTTCCTACCATGGGACACATTGGCCATCTCCCATCCTATGGGAAGTCTCGTCCATCATCTCCCTGTCCCTTCCCAACGCATTGCATCTGGGGAAGCTGGGCTGAAACTGGGGGCAACCTCACTCCCTGTCCCCTTCACACCCTCGGGTGCTGCCTGGGCATCTCCTGGGCACACGGAGATGAGGGATTGTCAGGGAGAGTCCTTGGCAGGGCTGAGTCCTGGCACAGGTTCAGGATGCTCTAGGACAGGCAGGATTGTTTGGGTTCCTCTCACTGAGCTGTGCGTGTGCCCGTGCCAAACCCCCACGTTTAATGGCCCAGTTGTGCAGTGGGGGGGGACGGGGCTGGCGCGTGCTGGCACCCAAACCAGGTCCTGAAGCAAATGGGATCCTCATGGCTGTCCCCGAGGAGCTCGTGCTCCTCTCCTACAGCAGCAAGCACCCCCCCAAGGACAACCCCCCCCGACCCTGTGCCTCTGCTGGAACCCCCAGCGAGCACCCTCGTCCCCGCAGCCCTGTCCCCCGCCGTCACCGCGTCGCCGCTGCCCACGCGCAGCATACGGTCCCCATCAGCACGTGCCAGCGCAGGCTCCCAGCTGCGGGTAACACACAAACCCCCCTCTCCCCACCCCCTTCCGCCCCCAGCGCACAGACCCTCGGCCTGGAGCCGGCCCGGCGGGACCCGCGGAGCCCGTTACCGCCCTCGCCCGGGGCTGACACGCCGCCGAGAGCTGGCCGTGAGGAAGGCTTGATGCGAGGGGCTGCCCCGGCCTTCCCTCGCCTCTTTCTTTTGTAGCGAGCGGGGACCGGTGTGTTAGGAAAAGCACCTCTTGGAGCCAGGCCGGTCGATGGTGCCCGAGTTTCCCAGGCGGTGGAAAACATCGTACACATCTAACCTCCAAACTCGCGGCTTTAACTTTGTAGTTTCCTGTTCGTTTTCAAGCAAGGACCGTAGCCTTAGTTGTTCTCTCTATTTTCACTTCAACTCTTGCACGTTTTGTTGTTTGGGTTTTTTGTTTTGTTTTTACTGAGCAACGTTAGTTCTGCTTTGTAGAAAACCAAAATAGCTCTGGCAGGTGGTACCCGAGGAAAGAAAGCAAGAGAACTGCAAAAGCTGATGAACTAAGATGTTCGGAGATGCCTGCTCAGTGAAGCTTTGCAGTATTTTTGGCTCCGCTTAAGGACAATAAACAGGAATTAGTCTGATAAGATTTTCCAATATCACGTGCCTGCTGCACCATTTAATATCTCATTAATGATCAATCCAGTGTACAGATCGGGAATACTACTCAGTAAATAGTGATATCTTTACCTAAAGTGCAATACCAAGTTCCCCTATTTCCATATAGTTGTTTGTGAGCACCATTATTTCATTTTACTTACAAAGATTTGTATTCAGCAGACTATTACTGTGATATGTATCCCTCCCCAGTAATCACCCAGCTCTCTTTAAGGACAAAGTATCTTAACTCTCTTCACTTTGCTAACCTGTGTTTGTGGTTAACTCTTTAATTTAGGTTTTGCAGGAAGTGCTTCTTGACAGCTATCAGAGAAAGTGGAACACATTGTCCTCTCTGCCGGGGGAGCGTGACTAAAAAAGAAAGAACGTATCCCAAAAGGGCTCTAGATGTTGAAAACAGTATGAAGAAAGCTTCTGGGGGCTGTAGATGCTGTGAGAAGCAGGTAGAGTAAAACTTTACAAAAAGTTGGATAAATTTTTCTTATTTTTCATCAGACACACTTCTGTGTGTTGTTCTTTTCTTGGAGCTAAAGAGCCTATAGCAGTATGAACTGGGCTTTGTATGTCTTGTGCATATGCAAGGCACACAATGCCTGCTGGGGGTGCCTAACAGGTGTAAATTCAAAGAGGATCTTGTTTCTAAGGACTTTTTTAAGTGGAGAGACAGTTTTTCTCCAAAACAATGTGAAAGCTGGATATAGCTATAAAAGTGGCAAAAGAAAAATTAGACAACTGACAGTGAAAGTTGCAGATACGTGGAAAATCTCAGAAACTTTCACTACAGAAATGAATGTGCTTAGAGCTACTGTAAAATTTAATTTAAAACCAAAATATACAGGCTGATTATTCTTGGTATACATGCAATCGTATGTATTTCCCCTGCCCCATCAGACTGGTTGCATTCCCTTCATTCCCTCTCTGAAGGGGTCATTATTTTCAGGACATTGAGTGAAATCTTGACCCCCACTGAAATCAAGAGTAGTATCTCCTCTGGTGTGATTGGTGTGATTTGGTGCAGGATTTTAGACACACATCTTGTTTACATCAGAACCAGGTAGTCTTCACGTTTGCTTCCTTTCACTTTGGACTTAGTTCTGCCAATGTGAAGGTGAGCACTAGTGGAAAGCCAAGCTGCTTGCTTTGTTTCACATGATTCATTAGAATGAAAAGCTGGGAGAAAGAAATGATAGCAAATTGGTAAACTGTAAGGACGAACCAAATGTATCCCCAGAAGAACTTCAATGGCAATGGAATTTACGTACAAGTGTGTGAGATGTTCAGCCTCTAAACATGTGAGCACTTTCTGACAGTGCTATTGGACCTTGAATTCTGATTTAGGGCATGTCCAGCAGAGCTGTCTTTTGACAAATCTAAGCAACTCACTGTCTTACCTTGCATTTAAGGTGAATAGGCAGCCTTAAGTTGGTGTTCATTCACCTATTACTTATTTTTTCTCTATCCCCTCTTAAAGAAAAGTTATGTATCCTCAGAACGCACCTAATCCAAAAAGATTTTGCTCTGCACAAGGTAACAGCAGCCCAGAGAAGACCGAAGGAGCAGTGGTGCTTATCCCATCCTCATGGCCTCTCTCTGTCGTAGCTCATCAGCTATTGATCCTGGATGTGTGAGGTGTAGTTCCTGTGACTTTGTTTCAGTTAAATGGAGTTTACTCGCATCTTTCACCCCTGAGAGAGCTCTGAGCTGCCTGGCTGTTGGGGTGTTGGGGAGTGGGAAAGTTCTCCAGTCTCACAGAGGCTCTGTGGAAAGAGGAATCGAAGATCTCCTGTTGGGGAGGGGAGACACAAGTTCTCATTTGTGCTGCATATGGTGTCTATATAATTCCTGCATGCATTGCTTTCTGTTGGCAGAATTATCTCTTCCTTCTATCCCTGGATTGTTCACTATCATTTCAATAATTTGGCATTTCATTTGCAGGTTAGATTTTCCTGGATGAGACAGCATTATAAAACATGTAAGAAGTATCAGGATGAATACGGTGTTTCTTCTATTATTCCAAACTTACAGATTTCCCAAGATTCAACAGGGAACAGGTAATCAGGGTGTTTTATGTATAAGACTGCACCTTCTTCTTCCCCGTACCCCAACCCCTCATTCCAGGAAAGTATTTTGTTTTTCAGGGCATGCCTGCTTTTTGCAGTAATTATTTTCCTTACTTTTGTTATTCAAAAAATGTCAGTTTTTCCAGGTCTTTTTCTTTACTCTTAGCATACAGAAGAAAACTGCTCTGCCTGATGATATTGACTATCTTCTAGGGACTCTCCTAAAAAGTGTATAGCATTTGTAGCTTGCTTTCCTTGCCTTGACAGCATTTGAGCAGCTTACTTAGCAACATATTTCACAATATTTAGCCCCAGGGAAGTTCCCTTCTCTTTTTATATTCCCCCTTCCCTTTCTCAAGTCTGTTTTAGTGGGTGTCCTGTTTCAAAACATTACTGTGCAAGCTTTTGCTTTCTGATATAATTTATTTTGAACTGATCTCTTACAAAACGTATAAAGCGCTCCAGTACCTTACACACCATAAAATAAAAGTGACACTTACCATTTGTTTTCAGGCAATAAAGCTAAATGATTTCTTTTTCATACCTTTTCACTGATGCATTTGGTTTGGGTTTTTTACATATTAGCTTCATAGGATTTTATTATGTATCACCTGTCCTGTATTTAGTTTCTTTTGACATCTATTTTCTATTTTTAGCAGTCTGAACCTCTCTGTGTTTGGTTTTCAACTCATCATTATGTTGAAAGCAGAAGTTTAAGCTGTTTCCAGAGCTAGCTGCAGCAATGTTTCGCCACAGTGTCTGGATACTATGTCACTATTTATTGGCTATGCTGCAGTAAAATACCTGTGCTTACAATATTACAGAAGTATAAAAAAATACACTGTGACTAGATTTGTGACTGTAAACATTCATGTTCTTAGGATGTCTGAGCAGTTTCTTCTGGCTTAGCATATATGGTCAAATTTACTTTCCAAAATGTTCCTGTCTATCTGTCTTACTTTAGGATATAGCTTATTTTGTGCTCAGCAGAAGAATTTTTATCTTGCTTTAGTTGAAAGCTGTAAATTATTTGTGTAAACACATGGCAATGAAATGCCTATTTACATAGTCCTAGGTCAAACAACTTGGAAAGTGCTACCTGTCTTCCATTGGTGTAGTTCATAGTGAGCTCCTCAGCTGTCAAATTCAGTACCATTCTCATTGGCTAAGTGTTTGTTGCACTAAATACCACATTCCTATGAAGTTGTATAAGGTCACCATGGTAACTAAGTACTAAGAGATACCTCGATCCAAAGGAAGAGTTGTAGGACTTAAAATATGTGCCATTGTATGTTTTGCCTTGAAATTCATGGGACTTAATGGATTTCCTCCACACCCCACTACTGTTCAACTTTTAAAAATTTTGATAGTGAAATAAAATCATCTCAATTGTTTTTTTTTTTCCCCTTTATTTAAAGTAGCAGGAGTGATGCAATATCTGATAATGGCGAGATGGCTAATAATCAAATACTTCAAGGAGAAACAAGGTAGGCTACTTATTTTTCTATACTTATTACTAAAATAAATCCAGACAATCATAATTTAAGATTCTACTAACTTTACACATCCCCCCCTGCAACACCTACAACAACTTGTATTAAAAACCCTTCCTCATTTGCATCTATACATCAGGATTTTCTTTTTTTTTTTTTTTTTCCAGTTCTTTTCTGGAGAATTTTCACTAAAAGATGTTACCAGTAAGAACAGGGTGCAGCTACAATTGGAACAAATTCTAAAGTTGAGGTCTCAGAAGAATGCATGTAGTTTTACATACAATAAACGTGCTTTAAAATTGCAATTTGGAAGTAGCACTGGAACTCCCATTAGATCTGCTACTGTGTCAGTGAGGATGGGTTGTTTTGTTGTTACTAAAATAAGGGAAAACGCTGACAAGGTAACAGAATAAATAAGCTTTTTTTAACACCACTTCCAAAACTCTTTGCTGTTTACTATTGTGTATTTTTGTTTACAGTGGACACCCAACTTTCAAATGCCCACTGTGTCAGGAAGCCAATTTTACCAGACAGCGCTTGCTGGATCACTGTAATAACAGACATCTTTATCAGATAGTTCCTGTAGTAAGTAACGTTGCCTATGTGTGCTTCTCAAGCTACTTTCACTATAGTTATGGGAACAATTTTAAATGTGCAGTAGATAACTTTTGATCTGTAAAGGTCACTGTGGTCTGAGAAAGACAATACACTTAATGCAGTGCATTGAACTCGAGGCGTGACTTTCAAGTCAAAGTGTCTCTTGTTAGCTTCCTGTCAGTTCTAAGGCATTTCTGTCTCATTTATCTTGATGTGTGTTAATTTTTTCTTTTGGCTAACTTGATCATCTCAATTGTATGAAAATTCTCCCAAGCAATAAGTAAGATGCTGTAACTGCTTTCTTTCCCAAATTTAAACAACAGAAATTGACAAGAGTGCCAGACAGACAGGATAATCCTCCACTCCTAAGAGAAACACTTAGGAAATGTGGCGAGTTGAAATGTAATTTTTGAATATTACACATTTGAGGAAAAGAACGCTTAGAACTATGATTGTATGTGAACATCTATTACTCATCCACCATCAAAGTAGAGACTAGTTATTTATGTAGAACATGTCTTCCATGCATTCTGTATTACCAGTAACTTTTTATTCTCTCTCTTTCTTCTTCCCTTCTAAATTCAGATCTGTCCTATTTGTGTATCTCTTCCTTGGGCAGATACTAACCAGGTTACTAGAAATCTTGTTAACCATCTAAATCTAAGACACCGGTTTGACTACGGAGAATTTGTGGTAAGCTTTTTCTTTTTGCTATGTAGGGGAATAAATGGTACTTTTTTTCTCTAAAGAAAAATGCCAAAAAAAAAAAAAAAATGTACCAGATTTGTTTGTGCTCTGGGCATGCTCTGTACAGAACTCGGAACTAGTCCTGTCTGTTCTTAAACTTTCCCTTATCAACACCCAGGGGTACTGGGAATAGGTGTTGTCAATAGTTGTGCTTTGCTCCAGATTGATGAATTAAGTCTTTAGCTTAGTGTTCTCAGTCTGAACTATTTGTTCTTCCACAACAGTTTAGTACTGCTGCTGGGGGGAAGTAGAATAGATGCTACTCTGTTTTATTGACATTTTTGACCTTTCATGGCAGAAATTGCTAAATCATAATTTTCAGGACTCAAAGTGCAGCTTGACTAGCTGGTATTGCCACTATAACCTCTCCTCTGGTATTCTCTCAAAAAGAGACGTGTCATTCATCTGTTGTTCTGGTTACCTTCTTTCAGGCTCACTTTGAGTAAATGACCTTGGAGTAGGTGCAGAACTACACACACAGATGTAGTCAGTGGGTGGACTGTAAGTCAAGCCAACCAGTTTAGTTCTTCCTGGGAGATCAGAGAGCTGGAGAGTTTGTGTTGTAGTTTCTGCCGAGTTTGACAGCCTTTGGGGTGCACTGCTTGAGCTTTGTGTGGGGTGAGCATAGTATTTGAGGCAGCCTCACTGGTTAAAAGGTGGCAAAAATGATGCACATTGTTCTTTGTATTGGGTGATCTGTGACAAGGGCATGAAGAGCTTGGAGGTTGATGCAGGGCATTGGACTCCTCAACATGAGGTATCCTGCATGTTTGAGGATGTAAAACTGGTGACTGGAATTCTGATTTGGGGAAGCTGCCTGGAATGCATTAAAAACGTGTATTAACTTGGAGATAGCTCTTCAAAAGTAGCAGGATTAACCACCCATCTTTTGGGACATGTGTTTGCGTTCTGCCTTTAAGCAGTGTATTCTCAACAAACTGTGATCACTGTTGTCAGGGGATCACATTTTGTTTTCCCTGCTGGAGGAAGTTATGTCTGGTTGGGAGACGCGTCACAAGAATTGTGTGACACAATCAGCTTTCCTGAGCTGGTTGTTCTGTAATGCAGTGGAGCCAGGGAGAGAAGATGGACCTTTTTGCTTACTGAGCCTTGCCCCATTCATCTGATTCATCCTGTCTCATTTATCTCTTGGTACTTGGTTAAATAAAAGATACTGTGCAACCTAAATAATCATCTAGTACACGTAAAGATGGAGAATCTTCATCTAGGTGCCAAAACTATGTAAAAATGTGCAGAATTAATAATTAAGCTAAGGACTCTGGTACAGCTTGAGTATTTGTCCCTTTTGATGATGTTTTCATTTTGTTTAGAATCTTCAGCTTGATGAAGAAGCTCAGTACCAAAATGCAGTTCAAGAATCCTGTCATGTGAACTTTTAAAGTATAGCCCTCCCTTCATCTTACTGATTACCCAAGAGAAAGACTATGTTCATTCTGCTGGTGATCTGAAGTGTATGTTGAGAAAAAAGGTATTCAGTAACCCCTTCTGAGGCTTAACTTGTTTATCCATGCTCATAAGGACTTGTCATAAATGATTTTACTGAAACTAACTTGATATCTTTACGGAGATCTATCCCTTTGGAACTGAGGACCCTTTTGGAACTTCTCACTCTTGTCTTGCTAGACTAACTTTTCCTACTTTGTTAATTACACCATTTCTTTTATTAATGTCAGATATTTTAACTCGCCAAAACTTTGAAAGTATCTTTAGAAAGACATGCAGAGATGCTCTGTTGCACTGTTGAGTTTAAGTTCAGCTGTCATTTGCTAAGATATCTGTGAGATAATACTTTTTTTTCCTCCTCCTGCCCAAGAACAAAGTTTTATTTGATGTTGTGATTTGTTTTTTACCGTTACTATGTGAATAAAAATAACAACTTAAGAAATAAAAATATTTGGTTTCTATCTGTCAACCTGCAGAGCAGGGGTTTTTTCACTTTTCATTGAGACAGACTGATGCTGTTGCCTCGGTATAATTACATCTATTTTTCCCCCTTTTGGAGCATAACTGAAATAGGATGCTTGCTTACTAAAGTGATGGGTGAGGAGTTTTTCCTGTACTCCGAGCTGCTAAGGAAGATGACATACTTCCTGAGCAATGCAAAAGGTATACTTTTTTCTGTGACCACTAGTTTTTCATTTTGTTGGAGCTTTTTAAGAATTTCTGTTGTTGCATCTGGAATTCAAGTTTTTGTCTGTCCTGTCTGTCATGGAAGACTGTATAACTAGAGAGCTAATTGGCTTCAGGCCTACCAACACTCAGAAATGAACTTGTTGATTTTGGTAAGGCTGTTTAAAACATGGACATTTTCTGCATCCAAAGACTTGAAAAACAGTTAAGAGAAACTTGCTCTAAACCAGTTACCAACGTATTTTAAGAGTTCCTGGTCTAGTTTTTGACATTCCCAGCAAGACTGTCATTAAAATCAGAGAAAACAGAGCAATAATGCAATTTTGACTTTAAATGGAAAACTCGTTTGTAAAAGAACTTTAAGGTCTTTTATTTACTACTAGTGGGGAGAAGAGGAAAGCAAGCTGCACACCTTACATTTTGGAGATCTAAATAGAAACTGCTCTGAATGTTAGGACTGACTCTTTGTCCTGTGTCACCATCACCCATTGTCAAACTGTTATTCTTCATGGGTATTGTATACATGGTGGAAAACATTTCCAGTCATTTTCCTGGTCTGCTTGATGATTTATGTGTAATAACACCAGTTGTGCAGCCAAAGTACAATGTGCTTCTTGTGCTCTGGCTCTCATTTGCTCTCCAAAGAGAAGTTTTGATTATTCTTTCAATACTGGGATATTTCATATTCCATAACTGGTAAGGTTGAAATGCCACATTCTGCAATGTAATGGATTTCAGAACTGAGTCTTTGTTCTAATATGTTGAGTGTTGGAACTAAAACTCTGCACACTGTAACTTAACATATCTACCTTCTATGCTTTAAGGGAGTAACACATTACTGAAGGGATAGCTGGCAAACATACAGAGAAAAATTGCCTATTTCAGCAACATCTAAAGCTTATATCCTTTTGATAACAATGTCTTGCATTTTGTTACTGGCTTAATACAGTATTTTGACAGCAGGCCATGCTTTAATCTTGTACTGAGTTCCCTCTACACCCCCCATACTCTTGTCTGCGTATTCCCACTCGCCTGTCAGCTCTAGTGCTTGTGTGACCACGCTGATTTGGAGTCACAGATCCAACAGAAAAGGTTGTTTGGAGTTTTACTGCTCTTTTGCTCTATGAAGCCAACTATGAAATAGTGCCCTTAGAAAGGAATTTCAAGGTAGCCTGATGATAAAGTTTTAGCTTTTTAAAGTAAAAGTGCATACCGTGGTGATTTTATTACTGCATACATTTTTTTCCTAAGGAATTTAATAGTTATATGTAAGTTTAGTTAACTTTTTTAGATTCAGTAAAATATTTATATGAACTGGCAATAAATGCCTACAGCCAATACAGATTCACAATGCCTCATGGACACTGGAATTAGTTACTTCTTTTACTTGAACTTATCTTGAGAACTGCAAATGAAATTATACCTATTTTAAAACTCTGGGAAACAAATTTTTCTATAGCAATAATTAGTTGTCACTTGATATGTAGCTGCTGAGCATTTTAGTCCTGTTTAAACGTTGAGAGACTTGAATACACATTTTAAAGCAACAAATGTGTATAAACGCAATATTAAAAAATCCCTGGCAAAGTATTTATCCTCTTTATTTGCCTATGTTAAAATCTGTATTGGCAGGCACTGCCTTTGTGTGAGATTTTATACTTTTAATAGAAAAAGATTGCATCCAATACATTCACTGGATAAGTGTTTAATGAAAATGAAACAATCTATTTCAATATGCTGCTGCTGGTCATGATCTTTCTCACTGAAACTCAGACATGCACAAAAAGCTGTGGATTTGTGATGGGTGATGTTTGTACTCGGAAGATGCAGTCTTTACCAGAAGATTGCTGTTTGTTTACCAGTGTTTTCATGTTCACATTGCATTGTGTACTGTTTCAATATTATGTTTGAATTGTACCTTCTGTTTTTTTCTTGGATTAAAGTATTTTATTTTCTGTTTGTCTTCTTGTTGCATAATAAAGATGATCAGTCCCCTTGGTGCTGCTACTTCCTTTTTAGATGCTTTCTGAACTTAAGTACGTGGTTGGTTGTATGCCTGAGTGCTTCGAGTGATCAGAATGATCACAACCAATGAGTTATGGCTCATCATCCATTCCTGAGCTGACGAGTTACCCATTATCACATCTTAAGGTCTTGCCATGAAGCAGAAAATCTGATAGGTTGGCCCAAACTTAGTTCATGCTTCTTTTCTGTGCTCATATGTTGATGTCCCATGTAGTGTTAAGTAACATCCTAAAAGGAGGGAAAGAGGTAAGTAACACTGGGAGCCAAGAGAAAACCTTGTTATTTCAAGGTGGGTTTACTGACAAGTAATTTTCAAGGTGGTTTTCTGAGGAAAGAATTGTCCGTGTTTGGGCTGGTTGTGTTATTGGACCAGTAAGGTGGCATCTAAATGATTTATCCTTTTGCTGTGTATTTTTGAGCTGAAAAACCCTTTGGTTATTTCTTGTCCTTTTACATTCTAAGGATGGTTATGGAACTGACAATGTCTTATTTTGAATGATTACAAGTATAGCGAAACTGTGTACGTTAACTTTTTATTAGTTTATTCTTTCCTTGTTTCCAAGTTCTAAATAAATCACCGTGTTTTCTAAAGCTGGCTGTAAATTTCTATTTCTATAAATCTCTTTGTTATAGATTCCATTTGATTTCCTTCTGCTACAGCGAAGCGTATTTCGTGATGTAGCGCGAATGTGCTCCCTGTGTTTAACTTCAGTATCTTGGCTCTAGGACACGTGAGCTCTGTAGAGCTGCCCTTTCTCCTGCTCCTGTTCTAAGCCAGGGAGAGAGGGGGACATTCCTGGGTTCCTGCTGCTAGGTGTAGCTTTAGATGTGGCTGAACACGAGTGTCTGAGGACTCTGCTATAAAAGAGTACGACTGGTGCATTTTTATATTGGTTACCTTCTGCTGCCACAGCCCACCCATCCACAGACACTCCTAAAAGCTGTCTTGTAAACACAGTCCTGTTTCTGAAATGACCCCAGAACCTGGCAGCCAAGGTGGTTCTTTTGCAGGCAAGCAGAGCTATGAGAGTATCTTGGATTCTTCAGGGTTCTTTCAGAACTGGAGAAAGGGCATAACCACTATATAGGCTGTTCTCCATATAGCGTGTGGTGAAACTTCCTCTCGATGCCAGGCTCCGTGTCCTCTTTTGGTTCTGTTTGAAAACATGTAGGAGACAAAACTGGGGGCCTCTACTATGAGAAGGCTTTTTCAGTAATGCTAAAATTACCATTTCAGTGAATTACCAGACTCTTACTAGGGTCAAAGTGTGGACTTCTATTTTTCTCTAATGGGTAAAACAGGTCTGGACCGTTTCTTACTCTCCTCGGACTGTAGGTCTGCTTTGGGAAGGACCAACTTTGATCTCTTAATTTTCCAGCCCTAACCAGCCTTATTCTAACTTCACCCCACCCCAGTCATGTATATCTTTATGTGGAGATGATCAGGAAGGAGCTAGGAAAGTAAAATTTATGTGTGTTGCCCCCCCCTCCCCAAGCTGTAAGGAAACGAAGAAGAAGGAGAAAAAAAAAAAAAAAAGAGAAAGTCATCACTGCCAAATGCATTCCGTGGAAAGCATCTAATTCCATTTTAAAGCTTTTGCCTTAAATCCTCTGTATATGCTTAGGATGGATTCCTCAGCTCTGTGAAGCTGCAGGTCATTTCCCGGGGCTTAGTGACAGAATACTGGTTTTATGAACTTGCTTAAGCTTCTGAGAACACTTAGTCACTGAGGAAAGTGCTCCTCACTCTTATTTTACATATTTCCTCTTGTGTTTCTGTTTCTCTCTTTTCACAGAATCATAGAATGGCTTGAGCTGGAAGGGACCTTAAAGATCCTCTTGTTCCAACCCCTGCCACAGGCAGGGACACTTCCCACTAAATCAGGTTGCTCAGAGCCCCATCCAACCTGGTCTTGAGCACATCCAAGGATGGGGTATCCACAACTTCTCTGGGCAACCTGTTCCAGTGTCTCACCACCTGTTTTCCTCCACATGTATTTCCTCACAGCAGTGCTTGTAAATTGACACCATTTACCTCCCATTCCTTTCCTGATTTTATTTCTTCACTACGAAGTATTGTTTCAAATTCTGTATGTTTTATAAGCTCCTCTGGCTGTGTCCTTGATATCGTGGGGCTGATGTGGGCTTCAGAGGTAGGTACAGTAACTAAGAAATTTAGGATCTTAATTGAGCATCAACCATTTCCAGAGTGTTTGCCTGCATGTTTACTTCTAGGGCTGGAGGAGTTTATATTTCTCTGAACACTTCTGGTGTTTGAAAGAACCTGAAAGTCTTACCAGTCAGATTTTGTTGCTTTTAAATGCTTTTGAAAATGTTTACTTTGTTTTTGATAGGGAGGAAGGTAATTTTTTTTTGGATCGGAGAGATTAGGATGGAGGTTTAAATCAAAACCATGTGGTTCTGTAATGGCAATAGGAACCTGATTATTTTATTTGTTTATTCATTTTCCAGAAAGCCTTGCATTAGATTCTCTGTTATTGCAGGTGTGGACAGAAGACAGTAGGAGGATGGAGGTTTATTTCCTCCAAGGTAAATGCTGTGCACTAGTGTCATAGAAAGTGTGCTTTATGTTCCACCTCAAATTGTGAGGCTCTCCAGATTTCGGCAGCTTCTTTTGTGGAAACTTGTTTTGTAATTCAAACCACAAGAGGGCACTGGATTTTTTTGGGTTGTCTCTAAATAAAGTGTAGTATTCCAGGATGCTAATTTAGCAAGTGGCTGTGCTCTGAGACACTTAGATATGGCATTTCTAGCCAGATGTTTCATAAAATGTAATAAATCTTTTATATATTTGAGGGGTTAAGAGACTGACTGGGGTCATTCCAATCTGCAGAAAGAATATTTCTAATTTAGTTTAAAGCCTGAGGTTTACTTGTGTGCTTTGTCATCTGTGGCAAGCAAGCTGTGTTCCCCCAGGACTCCACTCTGGGAAGAACTACGCGCTCCCATTTCAAGCGTAAACCTAAAATACGTGTTCATGGGAACTCCCGTTCCCTTGCAAGCCCTTTCCTTCCCCAGACGCGTTCTTCCCAGGTCGCCTTCAAACGAAAGCGCTGCAGTGCAGGCGGGAGTCACACGGGGGCATCTGAGGACTGTAGCATTCTGTGATTCCGAGCAATGGGCTGTTGCTGGGGTTTGATTTCTGGCTTTCCGAAACCTCACACGTGTCAAGGACCTCGGTGTTTCCATCTGCTGCGGGGATGAGCTCCTCCAGGTGCCCAGTACAGGTATGTGCTTTGATACCCCTTCGTATTACTTAGGTCTTGTTCCCTGGCAGCACGCGCAATACTTTGGGTATTCTGTAATAGTTTGGCCTTTGGAATGAAGAAATTCGCCCGGCTAAGGCTCGTGCTCCATCATCTGAGAGAGATCCAAGTACCCTGGAGTGTGCCAGCTCCAGTCACTTTGGTAGCTGCACACCAGTCACGGTTTGTTTCACACTGTGATCTGATTCACAGTTACCATAAAATACGTTTGTTTAAAAACCCGTCAGCCCTGATCCTGAATCCTGTGAAAGGGAGAGAGGTGTAATCCTGCAGGAGTCATTATTGATTTACAGAAGGTTGTTTTCTCACGCAGAAGATAATGGTTGAAGTAGGTGTCTGAAGTGACAGTGGCAGAAAGGGATGTGCTGTCGAACACCCAGACTTCTGCTGTTTGCCTTTTCACCTTGCTCTTCAATTTACTCATAGTGAAGCAAGGGGAGGAAACTGAAGGTCTGCTTCATTTTCTTGGTAACTCTTAATCAAAGCAGACGTGTCTTGTCTGCTCCTCTGCAAGAGGATGAAATGATTGTATTTGATATCTGATGTAATTTTCGCTTCCTTACATTATATTCCGTATGACTCCTGCTGGGAGTTGGAGTTTCCTAACTTGTAGCACTTCTGTGTTCAAAACATTTTGGATTTGTGTATGTATCTCTTATCTAGAAGGTTTATCTGACAACCCTTATCTTCATTGGTGGCTTTTGCCTCATCACCCGAGGAGATTGCAGTGTTATCCCCATTTGGGAGATTAACTGAAAAAGTGAAAATAATTTGTGCAAGATAACACAGGAAGTTTGAGACAGGGCAAGGAACAATATGCTGAGAATAATGCACCATTTGAATATCCTCCTACTCTTTAACATTTGTTCTATAAGAACTGCTGAGTGAGCTACATAAAGCTCTACAAGCCAGCACATTTCAAGATGATTGAATGAATTTGTATCTCTTGCAGTTGACACTGAAACTCATGATCAGTCGGGCTCAGGTTCCACCCAAATGTCAACAAGCACCCATGAACCACAGTTGTTCCCTGGCAGTACGTGAGCACAACGTTATCAAAGTGTCTGTGCTGAAATGCAGATGATCAACAACACTATTCAAATGGGAAACTACCTACCAAAAATGCTAGGAAATGTCTGTATAGAGCTATTTTTAACTGTTTGTGTGGCTCTCTGTAGTTATCTGGCTTTGTGTTCTGAAATTAAGTTTCTTTGGCTTTTAAATAGAGCAGTTTTGCTCTCCTGTACTTCACTTGTTTTTCGAATCTCTCTGCCCCCATTACTGTCTCTTCCTGGGTTGTTATTCACAGATGCAGCTTTATGAGGAAGACTAAAGCAGGTGTTGCTTCCCATCTGTATTGGCCAATGCCCGATGGAGATTCCTTGTTCCGCAGCAAGGCGGGGGGTAAGTGCTGCAGTATTCCTATTACCTGTGCTGCAGTAGCACCCACGGGCAAGGGTGCTACTGGGCAGGCACAGGGAGATGGTGCCTGTCCAAGGGAATGCAGTCTGCTCCGTAGTGCTCCCCATCTGTCTGGTGGGCTCAGCAGGAGATACAGGTGGTCACTGCAATAGATCTGCAGCAAGTTCTCCATCAAGTTCCAATGTCTTTCCTTTTTACTGCATCTACCAGCAGCATGGGAGCACTTGAGTCCATGGGGAAGAAATGTAATAGACTGGCAAAAGCTCAGATTTTGCAGGTGTCTCTTATAGTTACTCAGGGCCGATTAGATAGCTTAGCACCCATAAATGTTGTGAAACAAAGAATTGCAAGAAAGGAAAAAGCAGTCAACCAGCTAAAGACCTGCTCCTTCTGCTTCGCGTTTAATGTTTTTACTTCTCAAATACGGACGTTATAGTCAGGACACTGGTGGACTCTACCTGCAGATCAAAATGGTAATGGAAATAACATCCTTGAATTCCACAGGTCCCTGGCCATGTCAAGAAAGGATGTGCATTACTTTTGGCTGTTATATGCCCTGATAACTGTAGAATGAAGACATAATCTAAGACTGCCATTCTATTTGTACATCTGAAAATGCACACCATCTAGTCAAAAAGGTTGCACTATTCCTTATTAATTCATTCCAGTAACATTCAGTTATTCGTTACTGTGGGCCTCAGTCTTAGAAGTATGATATGGCTATCGTGCTTTTCATCTTCGAAGAAAAAAACAAGGAGTCACATAGGAAAACCTTTAAGGAAAATAAGGGGTGGGTATATTGCCTGAACAGAGGCACGAAGTCACTAATAAAGCAAGATGTTTGTCATTGTAGAGAACGTGGTCCCAAAAGTAGAGAAGGTCTGTAGGAAACATCTTCCATTATTAGATTGAAAAAACCCACTTTTCCTTAAGACTGCCTATCTATTTCTTACCGTCTCCTCCACATGGATTGGAACAACATTTAACTAC
Organism: Chloroceryle amazona; assembly: GCA_027560015.1. Classification (NCBI taxonomy): domain Eukaryota; kingdom Metazoa; phylum Chordata; class Aves; order Coraciiformes; family Cerylidae; genus Chloroceryle; species Chloroceryle amazona. Next base: position 74,498 of record JANHFX010012915.1, on the reverse strand, counting down.
TTCATGGGTTACACTGAAATTTACACCAAGAACTTCCATCTTAAAAGTCCTGACATTCTGCTGTTCATATATTGTTTATTTTTCCATTGTGCCTTGTTTTGTTATGCCAGATGGCTGCTTGAGGTCTCAAAACTCTGAGCTGAGCTCATTAAAAAGCAGTGTGAAATGGAGGAGAAACATATACAGGGGTTGTCATTTACAATGCAGGTTAGCATATAACTTCAGTGCCTTCTCTGTTTGGTGTCACTGCCTGCCAGTTCCAACACCTTCAGCTGTTTTCTTAGCTCACTTCACTCACTTCTTAGCCGGTCCTGAGTGAAGTGATGTCCTGTTCTTTGTGACAGGACAATCATCCTCCTATCTCCTGTTGTGAAGAGGTCAGTGTGAGGTCTCAGTGTTGGTTGATACATCATAGAAGTGGGGATGTGGGAACAGAGAGCAGATTGTCTTGGTTATTTGCATGTAAAAGCGACCAAAGAAGTAGAAAACCAGGCTTTTAGGCTTTCTTCCACCACCAAGTGCTAACACCAAAGCCCATGCTCTTTCTTTTGAGTTCATCACATTCCACCATGTCAGGAGCACACTTCTAAGGTGCTATAATCAAAGAATAACAAATGCAGCTGCACTAGTCTTTTAGTTTTGATCTGGAGTGTAGTTTTTAAGTATCATCACCATCATTCCCATTTATGGGACCATTGTATTTGTCTGTGATGCTCACACCCCAGAGCAGGTTTGGAGTGTCCAATTCGAATTCCTTTGGTCAGAAACTAAACCAAAACATTTTTTTCAGATCCCTGCTTAATACAGTCCAGTTGCCAACGCTGATGTCCAGACCCTGGGATCAAATCAGAGCCCGCCTGAAGTAAACCCCTTTGAGATGTGTACAGCATAGACACCAGGTTCCTAGCACCAAATGTTTCAACGGTTAGAAATTGCTCAGGCATCCTCATTACTTATGATCATCCTGTTCTTTCTTATCAGCTCTGATACCTGAAATAATGAAAAATGTTATTAATTTTGATACAATAATTTGGGAGTCTCTATTTACAGTACAAAATCCAATTGCCATTTGCCATATTAAGGATGGTCTATGCAGGTAGTTGGCCTGGGAAAGTGAAATGTTGGCCAGGTCTGATCATGCAATTACCATGAGTACCTTCAGTTCAAATGGAAGAAGAAACGATGGCAATTTCAGCACTCTCTGGCAGCAGAAGAGATGACTGAAGTTGGAAGAAAACTAAAACTCTATAGAGTCACAGATGGTGGTGACAATACAATGCTACTGACATTTAAAATATTATTTTCTATGGTATTTTTAAATAACCCAGAGGAATGCCATTATTGGAGTTAGTGACAAACACAGTGTTTCACATATATCAAAACCAGAAATTACATTGCATTTTCTAAAAGCAAGCTACTGAAATTATGCTGCTAACAGATTTCTTTTTTTTATGTCCACACATTTCTCATTTTCACTTTCTGTCAAAAAATATGTATATATTGCTATATTAATGTCTTGCCTGCCAACATTCTTGCTAGCTTTCAATTGTTCAAAAGGTTTTAGTACCAGCTTTATTCACTGAGTCACAGGATGGCTGAGGTGGGAAGGCACTGCTGGAGCTCGCCCCTGTGCTCACAGCAGGAGTCATTTGCAGTAGGTCATTTGGGACTGTGTCTGCTTGGGTTTTGACTGTCTCCAAGGATGGAGGCTCCACAACTTGGCAACTTGTTCCAGTGCCTAAAAATCCTTAGAATAAAAAAAGTTTTCATACATTTAAATGGAATTTTGTGTATTTCAGTGTGTCCATTTCCTCTGTATTGTCTTGTGTCCATTTCATCCCGTATGTCAAGCTGTGTTCAATATTTTTTCTCACAGCAATGCTTACAAATGGTTAAATTATCTGTTAGTTGCTGTATTACAGTAATGATGGACTTCACTGACTGGATGAGAAAAAGGTAGGTAACTTAATCATTGATAAAAGGACAAAGGTTTTGATTTATGATATTTACTGTCTTAAATACCAAGTTGGTCTGAATTTCTGTCCATTCAAATACTGACTGGAGAACAACATGGGCTGGTTGTCTGTGCCTGTGCTCCTAACTTGGCTTCTTCTTCAGGTGGTCTGGAGTCAGGTAAGAAAACAAAGAATGCTTGTTCTTTAGATGATCAAGTAAGTAATGCAGTGTAAAATGAGTTTGAGAGGAAGAGACTTAAGTATATTGCTTTTGCAAAAGAAGAATTCTCTTGTCATCTGGCTGGAAGAGAAAGAAAGGTTGCTGTTTCCTCAGGGTCTTGGTGCTGCTGTTTTTAATAGGCCTGGATATACATGGGAAGAGATTATCCTGCATTCCCCATCTAAGCAGAATGTCCACTAGTATCCAAAGTACAGTGACTAGAATAGCAAGTCTGGGGTTAGTACCAAGCTAAGCATTAAAATTTATTTTGCTACTTCATATTTGAATTGAAAGATTATTTTTTTCCTATTACACAATATCAAATATAGTGAAATTGATGCCTTTTTAGCTACTGATTACACTTGGAAGTGACTATTCTCTGTTCCTTCAATCCAGCTGAAAAATCTTTTCAGCTGTTCATAGCTTCAGGGTAACCTACAGAGTAAGGTATTTGTTGTGACATTATTTCAGTGGAATATTGTTAGCTATTTTAAATTACGGTAGTTAATTGTCTGATTCTGTGAATCTAGCTTCAGTATCTCACTCTGACAGTCATATCCTCTTCCTCTCCACTAGCAGATGCTCGTACATCTCCCTAAGTCAAACACTCAACCTCATGTCCCCAACTTTCCCATAGTCCTCCTTTATCCACCACTACCCCAGCCCCACACTTCCCTGTATTTCTGCTGCCCATCACAACTCCCTGTCCCTCTATTCCCAGTCTCTTGGAAACTCTGAAGTCTCAGTCTTGTTTAGATTCCTTTACAGGCTTTGGTAAAATTATGTAGTAAGTGATGGAGACCTGCTTTCATATTTCTGGATGTCAGTATTAAAAATTACATATAGTCTGGAGGAAACAGTGACAAGTTGGCGTGTCTCATATAAACTGGTTGGTTGTACTCCATCTGAAGTCCATGGTGAGGCAGGGAAATTTTCATCAGGTGATCTATCACATACTTGAAGAGCTGTCCAAGCTAGGTGAGCTGGATCATCTTCTGGACATGCCAGGGCATCGTGATGGTGCCATGCCTATTTTAGGGTTTATGTATGCAATTACTCAATTGTTTCTCCAGTGATTATTGAGGGAGTCTACTTGCCTAGTGTTTACATGACTAAAATAGGCGAGATGTTTCCTGCCTGTTCAAGATGCACTTGAATTACCTGCCAGTAAAATGTGTTCACAAGCCATTGTTTGACCAACCTTTAACATAACTTAATTGACATAAACCATGTTGTTTGCAAAGTTAGTGACTAACATAATAAATGTTCAGAATTTTTTGTGCACGTAGATTTCAAAGTATTATTGCTTAAGCTCCATTCGGTTCCTTTTTGGTACACTGCAGGTGACCGAACCTTCCTCTGTGTGTGACTGCGAAGTGTGGCTCTGTTGTTTACCTAGAGAACATTCAGAGACTAGAAATGCATCGTATGGGTCTCAGTTGTCAGGCTGGTATTGAGACGATAGCCACTGCTACTTAAATGAGTAATACTCATGCATAGAGATACTCCTTTGAAACAGTATTTTGCTGTTGAGATTCACAGGAGTAAAGACCTAATTTTGTGGAGAAGGAAGTGGAAAGGAATGATGAGAGAGACTCCTACAGCAGAAAAGATTTAGTGGCAGTTTCAGGTGCTGAGAGCTGGTCTGGGTTTCAGTTGACTGTTGAATTTGGTATTCTGCAGCCCTGGGCTGGTTTTGGTTTATGCACCAAAAGTGCTGCTGAACTTGGCTACGTTGATTTCAGTCTGTGAGTTTTTGCTGCTGATAGAGGAGCTTTTCCATGAGCTATCCAGTTCTTACCTGTGGCACAGTCATGTGTTCTGATTAGTCAATATGGGTGTATTGCAGCTTATAGTACTTGAAACCGCCCAAACATTTTCCTCTGCAGTAATGGTTATAAGAGGATTCAAAATACAGAGGTATGATTCTTTTCCTCCATCAACAATGTTTAACGGAAAAGATGATAACGTGATTTTCATTTTTAATATTGTCATTTTTTTCTTTAATGGGTGAGAGTGGGAGTTTAAAAGCAAATGAAGTCTTGCACAATTTGCCCGTGTACTTTCAGCTTGTTTTACAAGCTGCACTTTGGTTTCAAAACTTGAATACATGGGCTGGATATTATCTTATCCACAGCCAGTGATAACAAAATGTAATGAGAGGATATATGTGCAGTGGAATGTCAATGTCCTCTTATATTCTGCAGATTTATGGATGATTTGTCTGGAAAAGCTATTTTGTTTTATTAAACTGGATCTGTAAACAGTTATATGCTTATTCTTTTTTTTTGGAATTCTTCCTCCTTATTTCTCATGTATCAACGTAAACCTGAATAATATCAGTTAACTCAGTGAAATGTGAGATCAAAATAAATCCTTTTGCATTTACATCTGCCCAAGAATGGAAAGAACTTTTCAATGGACTAGGTAACCTTTCTACTACGACACTGGGTTTTTAAGTGAGTGTCTTAAAATCTACCAAATTTAGAACCAACCTAAAACTGTGAAGTACTGAAACAAGGCTGCTTCAGGAGAAATTGGGTGAGGAAACAGATGTTTTTTGTAGCTGACACTTCAAGGTCAAAATCCTGCCTTTAGACTAGGCAAGGACTTATGTGGGTGGTAGTTTTCATTAAGAAAATTAGGAAGCAGAAGTTGATTATAAACTTTGCCTGTTTGTATAACATTTAGATATTAAGCATTTGATTATGCCAGCTCATGCCAATTAGGCATTATCTCTCTTAAACCTATAAATTATAGCCTCCGTTAGGCAAAAAATTATTTTCCCTTCTTAGGCAATCAGAATAAATGATCAAAATCTGACAAAAATATTGAAGCAACAGTATGAATTAATTTTAATTCAAGTAAATCCAAATTATAACATAAGATTTCAGGCTTTTGTGTTTACAGGACTTTTTTTTTCTGCCATTTGCTGAAGTTTTCATAAATCAGTTACTACAGACTGAAAATTATTCTTTCATTAAAAAGCTAAACCAGGGCATTTGATAATTTCAAAGCTTACTTTTTGAACCCTGTTCAAATGAAGAAATTTCATTTAAGTTTTTTGATTAGCTTTGATTTGTTGTTTTTTTGTTGTTGTTTTTTTTCTTCCCCTGCTTTTGGTTAAAGTTTCTCTGTGAATGCCTTCAGTTTTAGGGCCCATAGTTATGTTTACCCTCAAAATTATTCCCATCATTATGTGCCAAATGTCAAGTCTAGAAGAACATGCGCATATGAACCTCTCTTTAATGTTCTGTCCATGCTATTATCCATCATACAGACAGTACAAATTGCCATGATTTATGTTCTTATGGACTTCATGGACTTGATTTTTATGATTTTTCAACATTCTGGTCTTGTACTGTTGATTATTTCTAATGGAGGTTGCAGATGCTTCACACTGGGAAAGTAAGTCCTCCATGCAAAACTGCATGTATGAAACACAAGAAATTTTTTATATATAGGAAGAAAAACAGCTGAGGAAGGACTATAGTAAATAAAACTAAAAATCCCACCCTGCTTTGCAGAGTTGCTGTTGCATCTTACCATTTGCTACATCTGTAACCTATATTTTAAGAGGTCAGAATTTAGGGGTGTTTTTTAGCTTTAGTTTGTGAACTTCTTTTCAAACATATGAATATAAGACTCCTGATGAGAAACAGGAAAACCCACCCGTCAGCAACTGCTTAGAAAAGATGTTCATGGTTTTACTCATTGAGTGAGAAATAATTGCATAGCACAATCTCAGGTATGTCCAAGTCTGTTCAGAATGAAGTGTCTAGTCCAGTAACAGCATAGAGATTATATTCAATAGGCATGTTATGGCAAGAAAAAGTTAGCTACATATATCTCATTATGGTCTGTGGAGTTTACACATTGCAGAAAGAGTCTTTGAGCTGGTTTTGTTTAGATAAATGGAGTCCAGCTAAGGCACCGAACTGGGGTGGAAGGTGAGCTGGGCTCTGTACCAAGTGCTTCAAAGGCTTGCTGTGTGATGCCAGCATTCTAGTCCCCTGTCTTCAGCTTTATGATGGAAAGTTAAGCATAACTTCCACAGGTTCTGCACAGTTCCTGACAGGTAGCAATACTTGATTTCAGAGAAATAATAGGCTCTTTTTCCCCCATTTGGAAGGACCATCCAGCACTGCCTGAGTTGAGAGAGACAAATGGTTGTGAAAACTTCATAGAAGCAGTAGTGAGAGAGTTTCTTGTTGGGCAGGCTGAAGTGGCAGGGAGGACACAAAGCTGACACATAAGCAAATAAACACTTCCAGTCAAATGAGGAGGCAGTGAGTCCAGTCAATCCAATACAAAACCATGCACTAAGTGCTGTCAGTTGAGCTTAACTCACATCCCTAATACTGTTGAGGGGTAACGTGAGCTGCATTTCATGATGTGCCTTTCTAATAATATCTTTTTTTTTTTTTCTTCTGCCTTCCCAGACTGCTCCAGAGACAACTGGTGAGTTCTGTTCAGAGATCTATTTGTATGCACAGGAGGCAGTCAACAAAACCAGCTGCTCATAAACATCGCTAGGACAGACACAGATTTATAATTATTGTTATTGCATTAATTTTCACACTTCATAAAGATAACTGCAAGGGCTAAATGTCCTGCCTCACTTGTCGTCTTATTTTCAGAAATAGACGTAGATGGAGGAATTGATCAAGACATCTTTGACATCAATGAAGGTTTGTTAATATTCAGTTTCTTGTTAATGTTTTTTTTGTTGCGATTTTCATTACAGCAGCCACAGATCAATAAAAAACTGACTGTCAATCTCCTCTTCCCTTTAGCTTTAGGACTAGACCTTTTTGAGGGAGACATCAAACTTGATGGGGTGAGTTCAAATATAAAATATAAAACCAGAAATGTGTCATTGAGTTATGCAAAGCAAAGTATCACTGATGTAGAAATGATTGATGCATCCTGCTCTGATAACAAACGCTATTTAAGTAACAATAACCTGAAAGTGTTTGGGCAAATTTTTCTACAAAATGTCTTAGAGGATGAAGGAGTTGGGTGCATTTGCAGAACCATTATCCAGAATAAGGTCGGTTTTAGACATTGGATCAATGTTATTAGCTTCTTCATTCTTTAACTGTGGTTTTTGTTTGAACTTTTAAGAGATTCAGCAGCACTGGTCTCCATCAAGACAGGTTTATATAGAAGTTTTTTTCATTTATCTGTACAATATTTATTATGAGCCATTTAAATTTAGAGACCGGTGCTACACCATGTAAGTAGATTTGCTAAAATCAATGGAAAAAATTAGATCTGTAACAGCACAACTTAAAGCATTAGTCCAGTATTCCTAGCTGATATATTAACAAAAATTTTTCATAGCAAGCTACACCTCAAAAATACCTGGTAGAAAGCCCCAAAGTGTCTGGTAGCCCTGAAAGTCAATAGTATTTTACACTTCCTTTTGGTGAACTGTTTTGGCCTGAGCGTATCAGTGGAAGCAAGGACAGCACTTGCTAAGGGCACAGGAACTAACCCTTACATTATGGAAAATTACAAAATGATTAAACTCTGTACAGTTTTCAGGACTTTAGATTGTAATGCTTCCCACGGGAGTTGAACCTCTCCTCACACAGACACTGAAATCTCAGGTAATTTCTGTGGAGACAATGCTGCAGAAGCTGGAGACATTGGTGGAGGTGAACGAAGGGATTTCAAACCCAAGCCTTAGACCTTTGAGCTCTTGTTATTCCTTATATGTCTCACGTGGACTTGTAGGAGACATGCTTTGGTTTAGCACTATTGCAGTCCCTGAGCAAGGACTTTTTACTGAGGACTGCATACTTATTTTCTTTGCCAGGTGCTGGAACGAAACTCCATCATTGGTGACAAGTATCGGTGGCCCCACGTTATCCCCTATGTCCTTGATGATAGCCTGGGTACAGTATTTGCCGTTGACAATGTCTGTATGTCACGTTGACTGAAATGTTAAATACAGATTGATAAAGATACTGTCGCATCCTTTCCTCTTGTGAGACTAGAGCAGCCTTTTCCCACACAGGATTGGGCCTGGGTGGGCACAGGCAGGGTCCATCACCTTGCTGTCGGTGCTGCCTCTCATCTCCTTTCTAGTATGGTTCTTACCGTGCCGTTGCTATGGCTCAGCAAACTGGTCTGGTTTTAAAAGCATTTGTCTGAGGGAGGAAACTCTGCTAACCTGAAGAAAGAACAGACCACTGAAGATCTTTTCAAAGCCAGGAAGCTTACCCATCCCTTTACATCACCTGTAGTGCTGGTGGCAGATTGGCATGTTGGCAATGGCACCTTGCTGAGTCCCCTAATGAGGGCTGGGGACACATCATAGGTTGTCCCCATCCCACTGAATCCACCTGACTGTGGCTCTGCACAGCAGAGGCAAATGGCGAGACAGGGAGCTTGAGTTCTTACCACACAGAGAGATTGTGCCCTCACTACCCAGAGTGAGGTCATCTTTCTGGTGCATGGCAGGAAAAGAAAAAAATAGCCACTCCTAGTTTAGATTCAGATCTAAACTGGGTTGAAACCCTGCAAGTTACTTAGATGAGATAGCTCAGATATAATGTTAGCAGTTCAAGTCCTGGAGAGATTCTGTAGCCTGCATGGGGTAAAATCTGATGTTTGTTCCCTATTTATTTCATATTTGCCCACATAAAACATCAGCAAAGTAAATGAAAGATTTACAAAATTAAGAAACGTTCACTACCACATTTTGGATGCTCATTATATTTCATACATAAGTACCAAAGAAAAATTACATGGAAACAAAACAAGATATAATGTCACAACAGCCTAATTTATGTTTTTCAGGTCTTAATCCAGCAAAAAGCCGTAGGGACTTGCTCCATATGGGTAATAGTACAAACCTATTGGCTCAGCATGGACTGTTTGCTTTGCAGAAATGAATGCCAAGGGACTCATCCTCAAAGCATTTGAACAGTATCGACTGAAAACATGTATTGACTTCAAACCTTGGGAAGGGGAGAAGAATTACATATCTGTCTTCAAAGGAAGTGGGTAAGAGGACTAATGTAAAATAACTTTCATCCTCTTTGGCTTCGGGCTATTTTCATGGCCAATACTCACTCTAAAACTCATATCTCTGATTTTAATTTTGTACTTTTGTTGTGTCCATTTTTCCAGTCTTTTTGTTTTTAACTGGAATTTGTAGTAGTTTCCAAAACAGGTATCACTTTGGTAGTAATGAACGGTATCTTGCTGATACTGATTTTAAAATAATATAAGAGGAAATCCAGTCCTTTAAGAGGTAATTTTTTTGGCATGGTAAAAGATACCAGAAACAAGACAATTATTTTCTTGACAGATCTTTGGCTATATGGAATATCACTTTGATATGGTCATTCTTACTATACCTTAATTTTTAGAGAAATTAAAAAATCCCAGCAGAAACATGGTAGTTTTAACTGTGGGACAATGAATTTGTTCAACTGTAACAAATGGAATTGCATTTGAACAATGTCACACCAGTGTTCAGACATAACAGCGGTGTTTTGAAAGGCTGCATAGCACTGGGAGGTTTTACTGATCTTTCAAATTATTTACCACTTTTGGTGAATAGTTACGCTATTCCACCTTTAATTTTGCAAAATAAGACTCCAGTAAAGAAGTCAAAATTGCCTCAGATGCTTCTCTTTCTTAGGCAGCCTCTGTCAGACAGTGCAACAAGAACAAATGTATTCTCCGCTCTATGCTGAAGCATTTTTCTTTTGGAAAAGGAGATCAGGGAAAACTTGATAGCCTGGTGAGGAAATCTACTTTCAGAAAGTCATTTCCTGATATGAGAATGCATTCATAAATGGGCAAAGATTTTCTGATAATAAAAATGTTTCCCTTTCTCTTTGGCTTGTTCTGGGATATTTGTTGCAGGTAATTGTTTCAAAATTTCTTCGGTCTCTGGCTCTTCACATTTTCCACTCTTCATGCTGTACACGTGACACTGAAACTCAATCCTAAAAGATGTATAAATGGAGACTTAGGAGGCAATGCATTTTCCCATGCTAATGACTCCTTGGCTTTTTAAGCCAAATGGAAAATTCATGTAGCTAAATTTTTTAGTCCTTTGTCACATAAAGTATGCATTGAATTTGCTAATAATTGTACCTGAAAAAAACCCACATTATTTAGCCTATGGCAAATAAGAGGCCTCTACACGATGTTTAATTTATATATCTATTAAAAATAGATGAGTCACGGTGATGAAGAAGCCAAGCTGCTCCAGCTGAAATAACCTATCTTGCGCTTGCTGCCTGGTGTGTTGCTCGCCCTGAAATGTTTCTGTCATCTCAGCTGACATTTCCATAAAACAATTAACACTCAGCAGCACTTTTTAAAAGATTGGAGCAAAGCAGTTTGGTCTCCTGAGAACAGCTGTCCAGGTTGGGCGAGCTAGCTTTGGGCTGTACAAAGAAATTATCAGGCCTGACCCTGCATTAACTGCCTTTCATTTCACTCCAGTCTTTTCTTGTAATACAACAGGACAAAGTGAAAGGTGGGTAAACAAACCCCTTTGCCCTCGGCTGTTCCTAATATATATATTTTTAAAAATTTTTTTAAAATCAGCTAGAACTCTTGTAACTGTAGACTAGAGACCTCAGTCCAGAGGGTACACTGCAGACAGGAGCACAAAGTGCCTGGCAACACCAGCTGGATTCATAAAGATTTTTCACACCTAGAAAAAGTTGATAAATACCTCTTGCCTTTTCTATCTTGGCACCTGTAACACAGACAAAGGAAAGAGGGGGAACTTCGTGTCAAATGGATTTGTAGTAGGCTATAAAGTCCTTGCCTGGATTATTCTTTTGAATTCAAGTGAATTCAGACACAAAAGAATCCAGCTGCCATTTTGTTGTGTTGACTTCCCTGTGTAAGAATAAGTTTGTAATATCTCATGTATATACACAGAGTCACCAAAGAGCTCTCTCCCTGCCCACATTCTTTATCTACTGTTTGCCAAGCCTTGTCTACTGCCTGTATGAAGCTAACAGGTATATATTTATAACACTGAGTAGAGGTTATGTGTAAGGTTTTCTAGTGCACAGCCTTTCACCTCACCCTCTGTTCCCATCCATGCACCTACAGCAGAGGTCAGGCTGTGGATCTAGTTAAAGGACCTTTTCTTGACTCCAGCCTGAGTGCTGAGCAAAATACATGAAGGATGCTTCTGAATCACAGAAATTCAGGAGCATCAGATGTGGCAAGTGCCTGCAAAGCTCACAGAGCAGTCCAGGAACCTGCAGTGGATGTGCCATTTCTCCCTACTCTTGTCTTGAAGAGCAGGACTCATTCAACAGGAAAGCCAGCAATGGTGTGGTAGAGTCAAATGGCAAGCAGACCAGGGAGGATCAGTGCCACCTCTAGTATTTCTACAGGGAAAATCAGGCTTTGTAACCTCTCCTGGGAGGTCATTTCAGCTCTTTGCTGTGGTAGGATGTGTCAAAGCGAACCCAGGCAGAAGTGGATTTATACAGATCCCTGGCTAGCCAGCTTGGTGCTGGTAAGTCAAAGTGCCTGTGTGCTGATACTGGTGATCTGTGATACCATGGGAAGTTATTTACTAGCAGGACATTTGTATAAAGATGTGTCTGAAATAAGTGGCACCGTGGCTACTGATGACATGTATCTGCTTACAGCCCATCTTCCAAAAAGAAGGTTGGTGGGATTAGTCAGAGCTGGTACTTCCCTGTTCTTCCAGCCTCTGATGGAGCAGCTACCACTGCAGACAGCATTGAGACAGGGGAGCTGCAGCTCTCACACACTTTGGGAGACTGGGACTTTCTCATTTTCTCCCCTCCCAAAGACACTGCTAACATGGGGTTCTGGGTGCCCATTGCTCTTCAGTGCCCTGTCTCACTCACCTGGTTTTATTCTTAGTGCTGGGTGGCCCAGACCACGTACCTGCTCCCTCTGCAGCTGCAGAATGATGGTGTTGGAGGCATCGGGCACTCTGAAGGCAAGGGGAAGCTGCATCCCCTGGCTTTTGGATGCTAATTTTGCCAAGTGTTCTGGGTGTGCCAGTAGCCCACTGTGCACTATGAGGCAGCTGTGACACTGGAGGCAACTGCTTTGGTATGAGGTGGACCCAGAACTGTGATGGACTTCTTAGACTTCTGCACAGCACAAGAAAAAGCTGCATAATTGATAGGAGGCCTTGTTCAAAGGAAGCCTGTGAAATTATGGATGCCAAATGTGCTCCTGCCCAGGTTTCATGCTGCGATTTTAATGAGTAATCAATAGCCAAGGCCTGTGGAAAGAGAAGCACAGGGAATACGTTGCACTAATGAGCTACAGGCTTCGAAAGCACACGGTGTGTTTGTGTTTCTAAATTTCTGGGGTGAGAGGACGGCAAATCCTACAGTATACTTTGTGCCCGATTAATTTTATGGACTTCATTGGGTAAATGTTGATTCATTTGCTGCATAAAATATCAATTTAAATGTAGCTCTGTGTGCTAGCTACTTTGCATACATGGGGTGCCACTTTATTGGCTTGTGCCGATAGTTCGCTAAATGTTTTTTTAATCCTTTAATAAAAAATCTTCCAGCACAGCTGCGGTTTTGCTCTTCCTTGTGAGCAAGTGTCAGCAGCAAGCGCTCCAGCTCGCCAATGGGTGGAAAGAAAAGAGCTTTTGAAAAGACCTGTCACCCCCCCAAGCTTTCGGAAGGTAAAGGCAGCCATACAGAAGCAAACTTTGCCCAGTGGCCACGGCCCCTCACAAAGCAAAAGGCCAAAACAATACAGAGAGAAGCAGCTGCAGTGGCAGAGGCCAGAAGGTGCATGAACCTGCTTCCCCTGACGACAGAGACAGGCTCAAAGTGTGCTCAGTCACCTACTGTGGGCTGCCTAAAAATTGCTAATTTGCAGTAGCTTAATTGCTTTAAATCTTTTGTCCATAGTCTTTGATGTTTACCAGAGTACTGATGAAATCCTCATCTGTTTTGTTCTGTGACAAATAGCTCAACATTTTTCTGCTAAAGGAACCCCACTAAGAACAGTAGAGCCAGAGCAGGGGAACTGCTTGTCCATTGAAACAGAGCTAAATGGGAGAGGAAAGAAACTGGAAGAAACAGGTCAATGAAAAAGTGCTCTCTGTGGCACAATGTAACTTCAACACTGAAGTTAAAAATACACCTGTTGAACAGACTGATTCTGGAGTTCAGGTGGCATGGGGGTGGTATGTATCTCACAGTGCTCCCTCTAATTTTATTTCAATGCTAGCTGCTGGTCCTCAGTGGGAAACTGCCAGGAGGGGTTGCAGCAGCTCTCCATTGGCGCCAACTGTGACAAGATTGGGACGATCCAGCATGAGTTCCTGCACGCTCTGGGATTCTGGCATGAGCAGTCACGGTCCGACCGGGATGACTATGTGTCCATCGTCTGGGACAGGATTCAGACTGGTCAGTCAACCCTCTGCTTTTCCTTTCAGCCTCTGGCATTAGGAAGTTTAGCTGTAGAACATCCCTTCCAGCTGTCCTTCAGTGATCACACTGTTCTCTTACCTGCATTTATTTTTTAAAGCCAGCATATCAACAAATTAAATATGAAGTGACATCTATTTGGGACAGAAAGCCTTGTTTGTTGTTGCTGTGGTTATTCATTGTGCCACAGCATTTCCCAGAGCCCTGACTACAGATCTGAGACCTTTTAATGCTACATGTTGTGCAGAAGAGCAGCAGAAGATAATAAGTTAGTTTGTGTAAATAAATAAAAGCACTGTTACTCTGGGGGCCCTTTACAAAACAAAAGCAATTGAAAAAAAGTCCCACTCTGAACAAACCCGATGCGCCCAAAGCCTGCAGAATATCTCCAGTGAAAATCCTGGTTGTCCTCGTTCTCCCCAGCTGCTACAGCTGGTGTGGGCAGCAGAGCTGAGACAGCAGAGTGTGCAGAGAGGGTGTGGGGACCTCTTCCAGGGTCCACATCACACGAGCAGTTACTTCAGTGATGCAGTTTGTGAATGGAAGTGTTGGATGCTCGGCACAAGCCTGGGAGCTGGCGCAGGGGTCTTCAGGACTCTGCTTGGTCTCCTCTTCAGCTCACCGTCATCCTTTGTGACTTTGAGACAGTTCAAAACCAAAGTTAGTATCCGTGGACTTGATGCTTTCCTAGCGCAGGTATGCCCAGAAGACTGAAACAATAGATAATGATTAAATCTAATGCAATTGCAACAATTCCCATTTAGTTGTGATCAACAGGCAGGTGCATATGCAAGTATATATTGCAGAAAGTGGCTTAGACTCTCTTACTTGATTTTTATTATATTTTGCCGACTCCTTAACAACAAGTTGATCTATTGTTAGCCATTTGAAACTGCTGCAGCTTTTTTACACTGACCAGAATATAGTTACTCTATTTTGACTAATTTAAAACATTAAAAATTTTACCTTCCGTTGGGTAATTAGTAATGATTTTTTTTGCTCATACTCCAGAAAATAACTGTAAAGTTAAATTCTGGAAGCTTAGCTAATGACAACTCTACGTTGTTTATTGCAAGCTAAAATGACCAGCAATTAGAAGCAGGAAGACATTACAATTGCTAATTGCATTAATTTGAGTACTGAAACAGTATCTCCACTTTTGGATATCACAAGCCCATCAAAGTTTACGGGTAGTTTCACGGAGAAAAGATTTTTAGTAGCAAAAAGCTTTCCTTCATCCAGCAGAACTCATCATATTATGTTCCAGTGGCTGAAAGAGGACAGTAAATAACTCGAGACTAGAAATAAAATAGTTTTACAGAGTAAGTATAAGTAAATGACTAAAAAAAAAAAAATAGTACTTGGGGATCTGATGGGTTCTTTGTCACTTTAAGCCTATACATCAAAACTTGGTTCTTTTGGACAAGAAACAGGATTTCCTTTTATTTTCCTTATTTAGGTAAAGATCATAATTTCATCAAGTACAATGATACAACATCAGACTTCCTGAATGTTCCCTATGACTATACTTCTGTGATGCACTATAGCCAAAATGCCTTCAGGAACGGAACTGAGCCCACCATCATCACGAACATACCAGACTTCATGGATGTCATAGGACAGAGAATGGATTTCAGTGATTACGATATCCAGAAACTGAACAGGCTGTACAATTGCTGTAAGTTTCTCCATTATCTTTTACATTTGTTTGCTTCTGGCATTTGAAATGAGTGTGATACATAGATGCTGGACTCACCTAGGCATAAGTGAAGGAGGTGCTAACGTGTTTGAAGAAGTGAATTGGGTTAAAACCACCAGAAATAATGGTGCAGTGAGAAATACCAGAGCCCTCCCACAGAAACACCGCGGCATAGCAGCTTCTGTGCAATTTTATCTGACCTTTAGTTAAAAACCAGCTTCACTCAGCAGCTGATTCCTGTGCATCCCTTGGGTGGCTGTTTAAAATGTGTGCTTCTGCATAAAGCTTTTTGTTCCCCCCTCCCCCATTATTCCATGCTAAAAAATTGTGTAAGATGAGATATTTACTGGTCCCAAATGTACCTTTGCCAAATGTTTTTTTCAATTCAGCATTTTGAAATTGAGGTTTGCTTATGGCAATGAAATAACTTCTGCTCTGCTGCATTTCAAAGTCAGTCCTCCAGCTGATACATTAGTGAGCTTTCACCAAAAACCCGTGGCCATAGGTGGACTGGCCCAGAGGAAGCAGAGGTGTGAATGGGAGGTCTCAGGACCTTCTGACTGTGTGAAAGTTGATGGGTTGGGGATGGTACTCGTGTTCCTTTTATAAATAAATGTGATATGATAATTAGCTGGCACTCTCCTGTGCTTGCTAAGGGCCCAGCATGGTCCTGACAACATCTTGTTAGTGTCAGTGTTAATTGCCAAATGCTTTGAGTTCTTGAACGTTATACTTCTGAAAATTGGTGGTATCTGAAAGCACTGATTATTTGGTATTTGCAGTTAGTCTTTCTCTGCTCCTGTCTTTGGACACTTAGAATTAAAGTGTTTGTTGTTTAATAGAGATTCACTTTTTTTTTTTTTTTTAATGCTATAGCCTCCTCCCTGAGTTTCATGGACACTTGCAGTTTTGAACATGAAAGTATATGTGGCATGATTCAAAGTTCAGATGATGACAGTGATTGGCAGCGTCTGTCTCATGTTCCTGCTGGGCCAAATACTGATCACACTAATATGGGAGAATGCAAAGGTATGAGGAAAAAAATGCTCTTATCTCTCTGGGAAGTACGTTAAGCAGAGGCATGTGAGTTGACTTCAATCTTGGCCTTGTCCTCTGCTTATTTGTTGACAAATTACAGTTTATTTTTTAACTAAGCAATATAAATCTAATTACTTAGGAATATCATGCGATCTGTTCAATTTTCTGTTTATCTGAGACAAAGGAATGTCCTTATCCCTTTTGATCTGTTTTCTACTCTTAGTGTCACATCCTGACATAAGAATATATAAAACGTTCTAGCCTATGGTACAGGCACACCAGAATGACTGCTGCTTTTCTGAATAATTGCTCAGTAAGTCATTGGGAAAGATTGGGATTTAGAAATTATGGATATTATCAGGGCTCAGGTGAACAGTTAATTGAGAATATAACCAGTTGTTTCTGAATGGAGAAAACTTCATGAGTTCAGGTGATTAAATCAGTCCTTTAGAGAGAGTCAACTGTGGATTACTGGCACTGGGTAAAGAATAAAAGCCAATGATTTTGAGTATAAGCTGCTAGATGTAGGCAAATGAGGAAAAAACTTGCAAGGAGGACAGTTCTGCCTCTGAATGGGTAACAGTCCTCAGTCTGAAGATTGGTACAGGTGTAGCTTACCCCAACCCTGGCTCTGAGCATTGTTACAGCACAGTGTTAAGAGCACAGCTACTCCAGGAAAATGTTGTTTTGTCTGTACCAGTCCCTTCTTATTGACTTTTGACAGATTCTGGCTACTTCATGCATTTTAACACCTTCATGGGAGCAGAGGGAAGCACAGCTATCCTGGAGAGCCGAATTCTCTATCCCAAAAGGGGCTTCCAGTGCTTACAATTCTACCTCTATAACAGTGGTCGTGAAAGCGACCAGCTGTATGTCTGGGTCAGGGAGTACACTTCAGCCCATCCGAATGGTACTTTGAGACTCATCGAAGAGATAAAAGGTATGGAATAAACATATTGCATTTGGGTTTGATCTATACTCAATACCCTTCCCAAAGTAATGGGGGCAAATGCTGTAGCAAAGTGACTCATCTCCTAGTGTTAGACTTTGGCTTCTTCTCTAACTATGCAATTGATTCTCTGCTGGTGAAATTGCAGCTGATGGATCCTCAGTCAGCCGTTTCCCTGTAATATAATCAATTACTGCAAATTACAAACTCTTGCGTTACCAAGATAGTTTTCTCACCAAAATAGCTGAAATTCCGTGAGCAGTCATTTTAACTCTTCTAGAATTGCTGGTATCAATAGCAACAGATGAAGCTGGTCATTAGAGTAAATTACAATGAGTAAAAAAGTAATAATAAAGAAATGGAAAGTATAAGTGCCCTGAAATACCTAACGTACCAGTTTAAAAAGATAAAATTTAACTTACTTTTTAAGCAAGGTTTGAAATAACTGAACTGAAATATATGGGCAGCAGATCATGATTTGAGTTGTAGTTTGAAGAAAATTAATTTCTTGTGGTTTTAGGAGCCTGCGGCCTAGAGAGTGAGCAACTGAGGTCAGTTAATGGTCAAGAGCTCTTTGAGCTAGTCATATTATGATTAAATTACTTTCTCAAATATTTAACTATTACTTGGTCTCCATTACGACTACAACTGGTTCCAATCTTCTGGTTACATAAGGGTCTGAGCAATCTCTTTTGCAAGATAGGTAGCAAGTCTACTGTTTCTGCCACTTTTTGTCCCTTTAAGCTCAGCTCCGGCTCTTGCGTGCTTTTCTGTTCTTTTTCTTACACTTTCTTACACATGAACAATGGCAACAATTAAGACTCGTATCTGAGGTCCATTGTGCTGTGTTTAGAATGAGGAGAGTGGAGGTGAGTTCTGCACCTGGGGTTGGCACCACTTACTCCATAAATGCAGCTGAAAGTCTGTTCTTCTCTGCAGGTGAATGTCAGCCAGGCAGCAAAGAAACTGTTTTGCTGCACATACTGCTAACAAAGGCTGTCCTACTTTCACCTGCCTTACAAGGCCCCTGTGCAGATGGTTCTGCTTTTACATACACTGCACTTGGAGTCAAATGGAATTTGCTGGTGCAGGTGCTTTTGAATGCAGCACCAGACTCGCAGGGAGGTTTTATCACATGAAGTAGGTTTTTGTAAACAACTGGCTTTAATTTGAACTTAGTACCATTAATCATTCGATGGGTGAATAGCGCTTCTGCAGACGCAGCCTTCTGACAAGCCATTGAAATATACAAAACCAACGGAATGGACCAGTTCTAGGCTCCCAGAACCCTCTGTAGCATTTTTTTGGTTGAGATATGCTGTTATTCAGTTATCTGAATACACCTTGCTCTGAATTTGTTTCTTTTTACTAATGCAGGTGACAGCCATCTTTGTGCATTTAATTATCACAACATTTGGACTAATTTAATGTTCTTTAAAGATAGGAAAGAAAAGCAGTCTAAAAGACCATTAACACTGTTTTCACTGATATTAAAGAGCTGTTATGTATATTAAGTCTGTTGAAAAATGGATTGAAGAATATAGGATCTTGCACAGAAAAAGTGATGTCCACAGGAGCAACATTCCATCGTGTCAGTGCCAGTGGAGCTGAGACATTCGGACGCGGTGTTGGCATGGGGCCCATAGATGTGTGCATTGTCTGACTGTACTGCTTACTCAGAAATCCTTACCCTTGTTTTTCAGGTTCACCTGCAACTTACTGGCAGCTCCATCATGTTTCTTTGAATGTCACAAGTAAATTCCGGGTTGTGTTTCAAGGCGTGAGAGGAAGTGGTTTATCAAATGGAGGCCTTTCTATTGATGACATCAACTTGTCAGAAACTCAGTGTCCTGACCATGTCTGGCATATCAGAAATTTCACACACCTCCTCAACACGAGTCCAGCAGGGACAGCAGGAAAAATATACAGTCCACCTTTTTACTCTAGTAAAGGATATGCTTTTCAGGTCAGCTTGTATGTAAATGGTACCACTGATAACCCTTTTCATTTGGGAATATACTTGTACTTGATTTCTGGAGCAAATGACGATCGGTTGCAATGGCCCTGTGCATGGCAACAAGGCACCATGATTCTGCTCGACCAGCATCCTGATATTCGTCGACGGATGTCAAACCAAAGAAGTGTAACAACAGACCCCCTGAAATTATCAGGTTAGTTAAAACCAGCAATGACTTTAAAACAGACCAAAAGATAACAGTTCAGATTTTCTCTTTGTGTAATTTAGTGCAGTTGTTTTAGCTTCTGGAATGTTTCATTTGTTTGCAGCAACACTGTTGATCCATAGAGAAGAAAAAAATTGAACATACAAATAGTTTTAAGCTTGGACCCTGGATTTCAAAGTTGATTTGCATAAGAAACAGGTGGATCATCCAGTCCTATTTTTATTTTTTTTTTATACGATCTGTGAAGATGCATTTGTATCTGCTTTAATGAGAATGGAAGTCTTCCAGAAGGCTTAAAAAGAAAAATCCTGAATTAACAACACACACAGTTCAGAGCAGATAAAAGGGCAAGCTGTTAAACACATCCCCACCCTCCATGTAAAGAGTACAGTGCTGTCAGCACAAATCTCCCGATGGACAAAGTACTGATTCATATTACATAATCTGTAGTCATTCAAGGTGTGAGAAGATAAGGAGCAATTGTCCACAATGATGTGGAAAGCAGGCAGTTGAGGTAAAGATGTATCTCTGAGATAGGGTAGGAACCTCCATAAAGAGAGGTAATAAATAAACTCCTCATATTCATCATTAGATAAGGATTAGATTTAAGACAAAATTACTTTCTGCATTGATACAAAGGTTTTGCCAGGAGAAACTACCTCCACCACTGAATTAGTTTCCTGGGCTTTCAGATCATAACATTAGTGAAGGATGGCAGGCATAAAAATGTCTAATTCACAGTATTATTTTAAAAGTTTGATGATTTACATCCATTTTTCTATGACTTTGTGTCCCTATGTGAAAACATAGCAGGTAATCTTGACAGACTAAATGTCCTCCCTGTAAATGAAAAACACATCGCTCCAGGTCTTCCATAGATGGTTGGTGTTTTCCCCATGCTCTCTGCTGCTGTGCCCACAGTGCTTAGCCCTTTTCCTTCCCTGACATCATGGATGTGCAATGTGTTTGTGCTCTACTCCTTCTCCCTCCTTTATTCATATATTGCTAATAGCCCCAGATTCCCACAAGAAGCCTTTGTACCCCCTGCCCTTTCTCTACCCAGCAGAGCTGTTGGAGCAGGCAATTTCTTCTCCCTCTATCTGATAATTTCCTAGACAATTGGGCTCAGTTTTGAGCTTTAGAACAGAGTTTGATGGAGGGGACATCAGTGGCCTCTGATCATTCAGCTTGTCCAAGTACCCTTTGTCCTGCATCCACATCAAGCATTGTAGTAATTAATGTTACAGATGATTCATGTCCTACTCTTCTTCTTGCTCACTGCTCTTTAAAAGAACTAAGAAGAAGTACAGCATGTTTTCAAGTTCTCCCGCAACCTCACCTCCAGCAGGTTCTTTTCTCAAATGCCTCAGGCTAAACTAAGCCTTTGAAGACCTCCATTGTCTTGCGCATCTCATTAGTGTGGAATCGCAGGCAAAAAATAATCTGCAAATATTGTAGGCAGGTTCAGCACTGCTCCTACTCCTTGAGTTCCAGGTAATCTATTGTATTCTCCATATTCACGATGTAGGGACATGGTTTAGTTGTAGACTTGGCAGCACTAGGTTTACAGTGGAAGGTCTTTTCCAACCTAAATAATTCTATGGCTCTATGACATCCATGAGCAGCTAAGCAGAAGCAGGCAAAGCAGGACCCAGTCTGTCTTGTTTGTTGAGAGGCCTCACAACTACACTGCAGTAGAGATTATCTGAGAAGGAATGGACCCTATTGAGAATGAAATTCAGAGTGGTCCCATGCTCACAGTCAGTTATTTTTTTTTTTTCCAGATAACTCATCCAACTATTTTTGGGATAGGCCAGATAAAGTGGGGTCCATAGCAACTTTTCCCAATGGAACTGCATTCATGAGAGGTCCAGGAAGTGGAACAAACACATTTTTAACTCATCGGAGACTTAGAAGCCGTAACTTTATTAAGGAAGATGGTATTTATATTCTTATAACAATGGAAGGTATGTAAAGATAGCTGGTATTCTTTATGATACAGTAATCATAGAGTGTCACATACTTACTGAGTCACTGGTGCTGTGGATATAAATACACATTATATACTCTGTGCATGAGCAGTTTTGGAACTAAACCATACCTAAAGTCAAAACATATGTGTGAATGAATTTGTGGGTATGTACTTGCACTGTCTAATTCCTTCATCTCACGTGAAGGTGTATAAAATGATGCTAATCCTAGGCAAATTATTTTGAATAGAGTATTTCAAATAGAATTGTCTGTTTCTGAAAAAAATGTAGAGGACATTCCAAAATAAATCAGGCTCCTGAAAGGAAATAAGACTATGCATTATACCTGGGACAAGCTCTTTGCTCTTTACTATTAGAACTTATCATTAGAATGAGAGAAAAAAATAACATGATGTAAAGACCTTATTTCTTGTGGTTTTTATTGTGCAGATATATCACATCTACTATCAACTCAGCCAAGTGTTTCACCCACCTTTGTTACGAATACAACCAGTGCCAACACCACCGAACCAACCTCTACTGCCCCTACCACCACTACCTCCACAACCACCACAAAGCCTACGACTACCACAGCAGCCCCTGTCACCCCAACTGAAAAGCCAGAGGTGGAGGTTCCAGGTGTCTTCTGTCCAGAGAACCCTTGTGAAAATGGTGGTGTCTGTGTTGTTGTAGATAAAGCACCAGTGTGCAGGTAACTGCCTTTATTCATCCTCAAATGCAATCTTAGGATGAGCAATGAAAGCTTCCAGTAGAATAAGTCTTTGTTCCCGATGAAAGCAAAGACAGACTATAGCTAATTAAGGCAAATATTTCCAACTGCTACTGCGAGACTAAACTTATGATTAGTTTGGTCAAAAAAACCCCTCCTAACTTCAGCATTTGACCGTTTTGCAGTAATCTGCTTGATTTCCCTGTAAATTACGGTTTAAATGTATTTATTGTTTTCAGCAGTGTATTAGTCCAAAGTTATAAAACAACCTGTGCATCTCCTTAGAAGTCCCTGTAGCAACATTTAGAAGAGTTAAATATAAATGTAATTGAAACAAAAGAGCATTTCTATCAGTAGAAAAGATGTTTAATACTTCTCAGGCAGGAAGCAGCATAGACACTATTTTAGAATTTGATTCAGAAATATCACGTAGTGCAAATTATGACCATCAGCTACCAAAGTATAGTTGCTTGCCTTTGAAACAGGCCGTGAAAGCTGAGGACTAAAACGATTGTTTGCCCTGCAAGAAAATTCCTATCAACTTTTATTTAATTCTCTGTGGATACATTCAGGTAACCCGCTGGGTGATAAACATTATTCCAGCTCTCAAAATAGCTCTAAGGCTGAAGATAGTAACTTTATGTGCTGCTGTGCCAGGGCAGGTAGACTAGGGGCATGCTGTTTGCTGAGGCAAATGTCTAAAGGCCAAGAGCAACAAGTCACGATGACTCATTACGTGTTATATCTCCTCGTTTAGAAACCTTTTAAAAACCAATTCTTGTGCAACCCATCAGAAGCAGGTCACAAATGGGTAAACATCAAGAAGCTATTCCAAGAAGACCAAAAAAAAAAGTTTTCCTGAATGTTATGCATGATTTCAAAATTATGGGAAGGGAACACTTATCTTCTGACATCTCTGGACTATTTGAAGCTCTAGTGCCTATGTGACCTACATAGTGTGTGACCAGCAGCCGCTTTCCACCCTGATTTTCTACTGGGCAATGAGAGGGGAGGAGATGCACATCAAGTCCCCAACAATCGGTATTCTTGCAGTGCACTGCAAATGGACTCATTGTCAGGGTGGAATATACAGTTCTGAATAAACACTTGAGACAAGGAGTAGAAAACCAATAACATTAGGAACAACCAGGGTTAGAAAGATGGGGCAGATGTGCAGTCAGCAGTACTGCACATGGTTTGGGTTTTATTTATTTATTATGTTAGATTATTGAGACTCATAAGCTCACTATAAAATGTTTCAGAGCTGATAGTGATGCTGAATAAAGAGGAGTCAAAGCTTGGAGGCTGTTTTTTGTCCTAATACCAGATGACTGTTAGGATGCTAGTTTATTTTCTTATCTTCTTTGGGGAAGGGCAGAAGCAACTCATACAAGGGTTTTGAATTTGAAAATAAAACTTTTCTGGCAATGAGAAGTTCTGATCAGAATGTGCCACATCTACTAGTGGAGAAGCACTGAGCAGGGAAAGGGGAATGTGGTGGGAACATATTAATCTGGATCAGTCCTAGAACTGGGGAATTCCTGCACCTAAGTTTTGGGTCAGCTGCTAGGGGGTCAGCAAGTGCCTTGAGAATCCAGCCCATGGTCTCCACCTCATTTATCTCATTGGTTCCAATTGCTGCATAAGGTGAGCTGAGAATTAAAAAAAGCAATGAACATGCGAGGAAACAGGGGGATGAAGTTTTTTGGAGGGTGCTAAATGTAGCTGGATTGGGTAAAAATAGCACTGTAAAGCTTCTGGACGAGTGGCCTTAGGAGCTTAATCAACTTCTTGCTCTAAAGGCTTTTTTAGATTGACTGAGTGAAGAAGGTAGAAGGGCTTTGTGTCAAAGCTGAGCATGACAAAAGGCAGAACTGCATCAGGATATGAGGGTAACTAGTAATAGTGGAAGCAAATATTACATGACAGTGGTCCTAGTGACAGGTGCCAGTTTCATAGAGCAGAAAGTGATTTTTCTATCGACAGAGGTGCTATAAATGTCAAGGAAAGCAAAACAGGCAAGTGACTGGAGTGATCCATAGAGCCCATCTATGGGTGGCAAAAGATTCTGTAGGTCAGCTGAGGTCAGGCCTTAAGGAGTCAAAAGGATCAGAGCAGCACCTGGGTTTTCTGGCAAAGGCTCTCTCTGAAGACATGACCAGCAAGAAGCTGAAAGAACCGTATCCAGATGTGTAAGGACAGTGGGCCACTCAAGACAGCTCTAAAATAGAAATCCATTTTAAGATGACTTCATTATACTTTGGGATATAGAAACAGTGCATTAGAGATGCTGCTTTTTCTTTAGACTGTTTCATGTCTTTAATCTTTTGGTGATAGCCCGTGTTTGTTCTTTTACTCTCTAGATGTCCATCAGGTGACAACTGGTGGTACATGGGAGAAAAGTGTGAAAGGAAAGGCACTACTCAAGAAAATACCATAATAGCTGTTTCTTCAACCATATCTGTATTTGCTGTAATGCTTATTGTCACTATCACAACTGCAGTGTGTCTTAAAAAGAAATACAGACAAGGGAAGAAAGATGGGGAAAGCCTGGCTCTAGAAGTGAGTATTTTGCCTCTCTTTTACAAACCTATATACACACCTACATATATATATTTACTAAAGGTAAACAATCAAATTCAGTAAGAAGTAAATTGGAAGATATTATATTGTTGGAGTCTGAAGACTCCAGCTTAGAAATTAAAGAGCTGCATGAAAGGCTGCTGATTTATGAAACACCAAGAAGCCATTTCATTCAAAACCTGTTCTCCTTCATCCCCACCACTCTTACTGCCCCAGCGGCAGCACCCATTAAATGGGACAGTGTGAACAAAGAGGCTCATTTTCAGTTTGTGACTAAACTGTGTTTTCAGCTTAGTGGATCTGTATTTCAACTATGACTGCATTTTCTGCTAAAGATGTCCCCTTAAAACACCTGAATATGGTGCTAAAAAACCCGACTCAAAATATCAAAACAAAAAGCAAATCTAAAAATCAGTTTCTCTACTCAATGGCCTTTTTTTTTTTTTTTTTAAATGCAAGGAGCAAAGTAGCCAAGGAAATCATGACTTAAGGAGAATTAGAAGATAACAACAGGTTAAAACTGGCTGTATCAGAAGAGCTAGGTAGTGAACAGCAGCAGTTTGGGCAGGTTTTGATAGGAAATTTCAACTCTGAGGCACACAGAGTGAGTTTAAATAGAGACTTAAACTCAGAAACAGCAAGACTGACATGGCTTAGAGGGACTTACAGGGCACAGGAGAAATTTTGTAAGCAAATTGAAGAGGAATGGCCTTCCAGACAGCAGAGTTCCATTTTTAATTTGGTGCTTATATCCTTTGTGTGATATCCTGCTGAGGTGAAGTACCTCTGCACAATGCCAGGTACTTGACACTGTTACTTTATGACCTTCCAATAAGTAATTTTGGTTTCTTTGCAAGTAGCACTCTTACTTATACATATATTTCCCTTCCTTACACACTTTGAAGATGTGGGTTTGTTGTTTTTTCTTTTCCATTTAGAACAGAACAACCTTCTGAAGATAATGCAAACAAGCATCAAAGACAGAAGATGAGAATCACTGGAAAACCACAGCTACGTCAATGTTCTTTCTATTACTTTTATTTGAACCATCATCATAAAGGTTTGTCAAGTCTGGAAAATAGTTCCTTGTCGGGATAAAATACTGTGCTCAAGTTAGTGAAGTGTCTGACAGTGTGGTGTGTTGCCAGGCAATGCAGGAAAAGGGAACTGATGTTGTGTGGTGTGCTCGCCCTGTCCTTTTAGTCTACCTGAATGTGAAGAAAACATCTAAAAGTGTATCCTGACTTTCAATCAGCCAAGTGAAGTCTAGCTTTGCTATCTTATCATGATGCAGATGTCTCTAATAAAAGGGAGCTAGACCCTCCAATCACAGGGTACCCAGAAGTTCTGAACCTTGCAACAGCTGCCAGTCAGTAGTGTGAGGTCAGGTGGATTGGGAGCATCTGATTCATTAAGTTGGTTGTGATCTACTCACTGTAAGACAAATAATGAGTAATGAAGAAAGTGATAAATTAACCACAGAGACACTCTAACATTAACGAGGAAGTCACAACAGAGACAATAATGAGGACCCAGGATTCTGCTGCTGATGATTGATGGTCCATTAAAGGAACTACTCAGGCAGAGCCTTCAAGAATGTCAACCTGAACATCAATTTTTAACTGATAGGAAGGGGGATACATGATTAACATGAGTATGATGGGAAACTTGAGGCTGCTTCAGATATGGGCTATCACAAGAGGCTTGTGGACTTAGGTAAAAATGACTATGGGATGTTTAGGGGAAGGGCCAAAGGATAAAGAGAAAAATGGAAGGATCACAGTGGATCAGACAGGAACTAGTGTAGGAAAATGGTGCAACTGGATAGAATGGCTTGCAAAAGAGAGCTGTGTAGCAATGACCAGAGGACACCACAGGTCTTAGGGCTTGTGGGTCTAGGTACTAGCATGTGGAAGGCCTGGCATACAAGAGTCTGACAGGAAGGGCTGTGAGCCACAGGACGTGTAGTTCTAAACACTGGCGACTGGAAGGACTGGTGTGCACGTAGAATTCACTTGTTTGAGTTTGGGTAGCTCTATAGGTGGGCTGTGCTGCCCACACTGCTCTCTGTGTGTGAGAGTCTGTGCCGCCAGCTGTGGTAGGGACCTCTGTGTGTGTGTGAGAGTGTCTCTGGGATACACACTCAACCTCACTCCCAGCCAGCCCTGCAAGCAGGAACAGCAGCAGCTGCATCCCTGGGATGGGGATGGAGAGATTACCTGGGACCATTCCTGGCTGGGCAGATTGGCTGGGGAGGAGAGATCCTGGGTGCCTCCCTTAACAGTCTGGATAAGGAGAGCTACAGTTCAGGGGCATTTGGAGAACACAGGAGGCACAGAAATAGGAGAAGGGCCAGAGGAAGCGAAGTTTACTTCCCTGAGGACACTGCAGAGGAAGAGGGCAGTCACCATGGGCACCGATCATCACACTTGCAGTGTTTTGGAGGGGGTGCTGCAAGATCCAGGAGAGCCAGTAATAGAAATGTCAGGTCACACCAGATGGTTGGTAGACTGGTATGCGAATATGTTCACATTTAAAGGTCAGCAGCTACTTTGATGCCCTGGAATGGATGTTGATGACCATAACATGTCGTGCAATTTACGCTAACTCTGGACAAGAGCTGTTCACATGTATGGACATTTGATGAGGGAACTAGTCTTCCTCTGAATGCTACTGTACAGCACAAAGCAGCAAATGTGCATGCTTCTGTGCTGACATGATAAATGTAGTCCTTTTCTGATTGATATTCTCTGAAATATAGCTATATTTAAAGCACTCCTAGCTGGTTTTATTAGCTTTTGTCAGAACCCCAAAATTCATGAAAACAGCCAGACAAAATTAACAAAGATTTGTCAGAGCTAACAAACATCCTGGATAGGAAGATACCCTACTAGAGCTGTCTGAAAATAACTTTCCTATTTTGACATGTCTTCATCAGCAATTCTCATGCAAATAATCCTCCAAATGTGCCTTCAATTAAGTTATGCACATAGATTTACATGGAGTTAAGACAACACAAATGAGACTGTTCATAAATTCAACCCTGGCTAAAGCTCTTAACATCATAAACAGTGAGTATTTCATAATATCAGATGAGAACTACCAGATTTGTGACTGCAGAGATCATTTTTATATGAGGATCCAGATTACACAAAATGGTGTGAATACCTGTGCTTTCCTCAGAAGAGAGCTTAATATGCAGCACAAAACATTACAATACAGCGTGCAAGACACCAATTCCATAGGGTATAGCCTGACATGGTAGACTTCCCTGGGAAAAAACCTTTAGCTTCTGCTTATTCATTTCAAACAGGAATCAGTTAAGAGCACAATTTGATATAACTATCCCAGTCAGTAAGTGAGGACAGCTCATTCTACAGGGGTTTGCAGCAGCCTCAGTCAGAGAGCCATGCAGGGGGTTGCAGCCAGGGTGTTTGTTTTCCTAAAGCAGAAACATTTATAGAAAAAAAATCTTGAGTGTAAACTTCTCTGTCTGAAAACATGATGACACTAACAGGATAGTAAATGTACCACTGTTGAATCTGCACCAAGTTCTGCTTTCCCCTCCTTCTCACCCTGTGGTGATTCAGGTTAAAGCTTGTGCAGGGGTTTGCTCTGCCTGCATCCCTGATCAGGCACACTCCACACTCAGCACTAGTGTAAAAACCCACGATGTGCATAAAAAGGGCTTGAGCTGTGGACACTGCCACCATTAGTTGACTGCCTTGTTCCTGTTCCTCATTCAAGTGTTGGTCTCTGCTGGTATCCAGGGGCTGCCCCCCTAGAAAAGACCCAGGCTTAAGTGAATGTTGTCTTCTCTGCTCCTCCTTTTCTGGGCTCTGGACTAGCTGTACAGCTGGACCCAGCAGAGTATGTGCACATTGTATTTAGAGCTGTGCGCATGAGTCATTCCCCACTGCTGCGTCGAGCAGGACTCACAGCATGGTCTTAAAAATAAAATAAAATACAATAATCCCAATATTCAAGTCAATGGCTCAGGTTTAGAAGAAAATAAAGTAAATAAATAATAATAGTAATAAAAAAGAGGTAGGCTGTTGTTCTAGCTTCTTATTGGCCTTTCTTCAAGAATCTCAGCATTGCAGAAAATCTTTTAGGCATGCCACCTAATATCTATGCTAAACACTATACACAGCCTCATATTCCTGATAGAGGCAAACTAGAGCAATTTCATTGCTATTTGCATCGCACGGATCAGCTCGCTCTGTCGAGCTGCTGCACAAGGAGCAAATAACTGAATCATAATGTCTAATAGTCTGGCTGGCACTGCATTGTCTAAATGCAAAAAAGGGACTGATCCTAGACACCAGATCTCTTCTTTCAGCTAAACACGTCAGGTGTCTCGCACCACCCACGCCAGGCAGGCACAGTTCCAGGGTGCAGAGCTGGAGTCAGGAGTTGTCACTTTTTTAGGTGTGGATCAGAACAGAGAAGTGGCATTGATTTCTTTATTTTTTTTCCTCCACAGCTCTCCCTTTCCACTGTTACTAGAGCTCAGGGGATTTTGCTAAGCCACAAATGCCACATGTCAGTTAAAGTACCCTTGATTCGCATAAATAGGATCTTAATTCCCCTGTCTAC
Organism: Chloroceryle amazona; assembly: GCA_027560015.1. Classification (NCBI taxonomy): domain Eukaryota; kingdom Metazoa; phylum Chordata; class Aves; order Coraciiformes; family Cerylidae; genus Chloroceryle; species Chloroceryle amazona. Next base: position 45,137 of record JANHFX010012915.1, on the reverse strand, counting down.
TTGGACTGCATTTTCAAACTATCTTCAGTGCTGGTAGTACAGATAGTCGTGTCTCAAAAGGAGAAGATAACCACCAGATAAACTGCCTTTTCTGAACACTTAGTTGCTGTTTCTCAGATCTAGAGTTGTTTCTTAGAGCCTGTTGCAGTGTTTGATGCAGCAATGGCAAAATACCTGTATTTTGCTCTGTGTTATAAAATTTTGAAGAAATTAAACATACAGTGATCTCATTTTCCCACGGCTTTAAACTACATATATTCTAGTTTATTACAAAAGACAGCTCTAAAGTTAAGGTTTCAGTTTGTGGAGGAAGATTATGAATTTTTTGCAGCAGACAGATTCCATGTGGCTGCTCTCCTTACCCTCTCCCCTTTCTGAGCATCAACAGAATGAACTGGGAAAAAAACCAATGGCCACAGCAAGTCAAACTGATCAGTCCCCTTAAGCCCAAATTAATAATATTCTGGATTGCATATGGATCAGTCTGCTTTGTATTAAACATCTTCAAAACCATCACCCGTGCCACCTTTTTCTATTTTTTTTCATGGAATGCTCTTTGCTCCCCACTCCAGTCAAAGTGTATTACTTACACCATATGCACCATAACTGGTACCATCAAGGTTGCTGACAGGTTTCCATTTCACTTTTCATTTTGCTCATGAATTCCTAAACTCCTTCCACTTGAGATGAAATGGTCCACGCTTGAGCTCTGCCTTTGCCTTCACCTGCTGTGAAAACAAAATTGCATCAAAGCAGCTTAACTTAAATGTCTGGAACTTTAAAGAACCAACTCAAACCTCACTGTTTCCCAAGGTTGCAATGCTTACTCCTACAATGCACAGACACGATTGCTCTTCCAGTGCAATACCCATGGGGTAAAAAAAAAAGAAAAAGATTGTGTGTTCTTTATCAGACTTGAATCTTCTCTCTAAACAATTTGATGGAATATTTTCATTAACTTAATGACAGTATTTCTGCGTAGCCGTTGCCAATTTGTAACTAGAACCAGCCATCTTGTTCTGCTAGAGCTCTGGGTACATGCATTTGCCCTTGATTTTTTTATTTTTTTTCCACACCATCTGGATCCATGCAGGCTGTGCTACAAAAAGCCAGATCAAACCTTGTCAGCAGCATGTCTCCCTCTTCAGCTGCAATTGCTTTTTTCCCTTCATAGTTCTCATCATGTTGTGAACACTTGGGGTTGGAGGCAGCTTTCACTCATGTTAAGATTGCTTGTTCAAAACAGAGTGTTCTAAATTGCATAAAATAACACTGCAACTTCAGTTTAAAGTAAGCTAATAGTTTTTAAAGGTCAGTAGTTATTAAGCTGTTTAATAAGTTTGGTTTACTGACTGAGGTAGGAGTCTCTGTTGCTCCTCAGAAGAGTCTGGTTTGATTCTGGTTGCTGCCATCACACCTTCGTCACCAGAAAAGATCTGTCAGAGTTGAAGAGCTGAAGGTAAGAAACAGACAATGAAAGTATCTATCATCTCAGCTGGTTAAGGAACAACATCTGCAGGCATTCATGACAACAGCAGGTTTGCCTTGGTCAAAAGAATCATGCTCGTGCTTAAGACTTGGCATGTGTGGTTGGGAGGAATGGAAAAAGAAAAGCTGCTGGGATAAGGAAATATGAATTTCCCTAAGGGAAAAAAAAAAATATCTTAAGGAAAAAAAAGAAAATTAAATTGAGACAGTGAATACCAACTGTGGGCCACTGCATGATAGTCTACAGGCCACGTCTCCCGAGCAGATCCATGCTCCTTTGCAACATCAAGCCTCAACTACTCCTCCCGCTCAGCTGCCCACTGGCTGGCTCTGCTTTTCTCAGACCCAATGCTCAATGCAGGATCAATTGCTGCTACTTTTGTTCTTTTTAAACCTATTTCCATGAGCTTATAGCAATGTGCACATTTCTCACAAGCACTGTGAGACCTCTGGCTGCCCCAACTGCAGCACTGCAGAGATTCTCTTGGGAAGATCCGGGACACTGGCAGCCAGGATGATGGAGAAGCTGCACTGGCACAAGCATCACACAAAACATGCTTTGTTGCTGGAAGACTGAAGAAAAACGTGGAAGTGTGACCCCTCCCATGGCCTCTGCTGGGGACAAAGCCAGTGGTGATACCATACCCCATGATACCAGCTCTGCTGGCTCTACAATGAGCTCATCCCTACCTAGGCTGCTGCTGGGGGCAATAGGTAAGGGTAAGAGTGGTTTCTGCCTTGGAAGTTTTGTTGGAAGAAGTGCTGGAGACCAAGGTTCTGTTTCACAGAGCCACTGAAGACCAGATATATATATATATATTTGTCCTCCTCCCCTGGGAGGGAAGTCCCCATCCCACAGCCAGTCCTCCTTGCCAGGAAAAGAAGAGCTGCCCTGTCCTGGCACTCTGCCCCATGCTGGCTTCCCTGGCTGGGTCCCTACGTGGTCACATGGTGGGAGTGACCATATTGCTTTTTGGCTGACATCAAACCTCCCCACTGGCTACACCCCTGCCTATGAAAGACCTGCAGAGCACTGGTTGGCAACTACCTTCCCCCCTAAGAGAGAATCTTGAGCTTTGGAACAAATTTGAATTTCTGAGAAACACAAATAGCGACCGACGCATCCGACTTGAATGTAGCCCCAGCAGCCTCAAAGGTATTTCTGAGATGGCAAGTGGGGAAAGGAGGTTTATCTCCCCTTTTTTTCCCCTTGGAGGTTTATTTACCTTCTCTCTGGGTTAAAATGAACAGGCCACTCTGCCCTGTGAAAGCAGTGCTTTCACTTACACCATAGTCATGCCTGACTGCCCAGGTCAGGTGGAGCCACTTGCTTTCCTAAAAGCAAGTTATCTTGGCTTCCACTTGCCTTGATTTATACCTGTCTTGCACAAAACACTTCCTGGGAGGGTCAGATCACTCTCAGATTAGCTGTGGTGGGGTTACTGGTGTATTTGCTTTCTCACTTTTTTCCCACAGCATCACAGTGATCTGGGTGGGCTAAAAACTTTTTCCCCCCATGCCACAAATATTCTTCAGCTATAAAACACTTTCCCATTTCTTATTATGTGTCATCAAGTCCATTTGAAGGCTTATATTGCTAAAGACCCCCCATGGATGGTCTGGGGTGCAGAAGCTTGGGTACGTGGGTGCTTGCTGGTGCGCACACGGACGCGCAGCGTGCGGCCGGACAAACGGGACCTGTTGCTCGACAGGAGGGTTTTAGAGCCCAAGAGATGGAACATTTGATATCTTTGGAAATGCAAGGCTGAACATCAGTTCCTTAATCAGCAGTTACAGCTGCTGTCAACTGCCTTCCTGGCGACTCCCTGCTGATGGTGGAAGTGGTTTAGGGAATATTTTGCGATACAAAGATCACCTCTTAAGAGGGAAAGCAGAGCAATTTGCCACCTTTCACCTGTAGGACCAAATTCTTTTGCATACTGTTTATAAAGCACTGGGAAAAAAATAAATAGCCTAATAAGTAGCAGAGAAATCCTGAGAAAAACCTTACTTTACTACCCTTGTATTCAGCATCTCTGTGACTGATTAATTTGTGCTGAATAACTTGCACAGCATCTGTGCGTGCAGTGACGTCCCTCAGTTTGTTAAACAGGAGTGCAGTAAACGTCCTCTCCTTCCCCACCACTTTTGGCTTTTGTCACAAGGGGTGCCAAAAGTATTTGAAATCTAGGTAGCTACTAGTGAAGTCAGAATATTTTTTTCACACATTCCTCCCAAGAGCTGCTATGTAAGACACAGCCATGCACTCCTAAGGGTCTGGGGCATCTCCGACAGAGCCACATGTTAGCAGGGTTACCCTTGCCAAAGGTCTTTTCCCAGCTGCAGTGGGACTGACTTGTCATTAAACCTCAAATTCCAGTTACGTTTAATAGTAGGGCAACCCCAAGTAAACAGCAAAATCTTTATGAGAAGGGAAATGTTGTGGGTCCCAGCAGACAGAGCCCCAGCTCCTCTCCATGGATGTGTAAAAGAAATGGGAGGAGAAGCAACATGGTAACCCCCTTCAGATCCAGGGACTGCAGGATGCAGACCCACACCTCTCTGAGCTGGGGGTAAGGGAGAGTCAGTACCTATTTGTTGGTGATGTCAGGGTCTAATTGCTCCAGTAAACTGGAATCTTGGCACTTTCAAGCTCTGTCAGGAATGAACTTGAATGAGATAAATGTTCTTGCACTTACACAGTATCTTTACAATTAATTGCCCAAATACTCCTGGGAAATGAGAAATCAGCTTCCTCAATTTATTGGAAAGACAGGTAAATGAGGACTATTAGGAGTCTTAAGTAACAGCACAGATGGAGAAAAACAACCCACCAGTACCTGTTTGCTGCTCTGATGTTTTGCTGCCCCGACGGTCCCGTTTAGTTCAGCAGGTCACAAGCAGGGACACAGCCTTTGGTGTGAGCAAACCCAGGACCCCTGGCAGTTCTGCTCCACCACGGCCGCAATCATCGCTGAGACTCTTCCTCCCCCAAAATCTGACAGCTGTTGGCTTCGTCACTTGTTGGCAGAAAGACCTCAATAGCTGGATGAAGGTGGTGGGAGCAGGAGAGCCAGGAGTGCCTGCTGGTGGGTCAGGGGATGCTAATCCTGACCTTGTTAACTCCAGGGGAGCTTGGGGCTGCGGGATTAAAAAAAAACACAGTTTGTCAGGCAGCTGAAGGGTGGTTACAGACAGCTTTTATAAGCTACCACTTGATCTTTGTAATAAATATTTTTTATTTGGTGCTTTCTAAGCTCCTGCCCAATAAAAGGAGGAAGATGTCTCTGACAGTGTTGCAAGAATGGATGGATATTAAGAAGTGCCAAATTTTTTTCCTCTTTTCAAGAAACCCAGATGACAATTTCCAAAGTTTAAAACATTCACTTAAACCTTGTGAGTATCGTGAAACATCATTATTACATCTTGTTTTCTAAGCTTGCAGCCTTTTAGTTCATATGCTATTCAGAAACACAGCTCCCATATAAATGTCATGAGGTGTAATGTTCAACTTCAGTTTAACAGGAAAAAATTGAGAGCAAAGCAAATCAACACCTTCTGTTATTCCAGGTAGAGGAGCCTGCTATGCTCCATCAGTATCTCCAAAAGCACAGGATTAGGCAATTTTAAGAAGTCAAAGCTTTAGAAACATGTGCTTGAGCCTTAAAGTTCCCAAAGTTGAAGGGCTCTGGCAAGAAATCTGCTGCATTACAGAATTTTAGTTGTTTTTTTTTTTTGCCAGCATTTCCCCTTTAGAATGCTCCTGAGTTGTAGCACATGTGGAAATCCCGTACCACTGGTCAGCTCTAAAAGGATTTCAGTAGTTGTAAGGCCACACCAACAGTATTGGTGTATAAGAAGGATTGCAATAATTCATTTCAGTCTCAAACTGGAATGCAAAGAAAGAGAAGCTAGCATTCCTAAGGTCAAGAATGTAAATTTATGCATATATATAAATAAAATAATATATATAAAGGAACCACAACTGTTTTCTTAAGGAAAAGGTTATATTATGACACCATTGTTACATACCTAACACCCCTCCAGACATTACTGGAACACGGCCAGCTACTAAAGATGTCTCAGCAATCCTACTGCTTCAATAAATCAGCTATAAATACTCAAACCATACTTTCTTCATTAGAGTTCCTGCTTCGGAATCCTAGAATAAATAATTTTCTCTTTTCTTCACCTTAAGCTCTTATTCCAGATTTCTAAGAAGCATGCCTCTTTCAAAGAAGTATGTCCAACCTAGCTTTGCATTTGATTAATGGATCAACTTTTTGCTTTATTAAAGCTTTAATAGACAGTCCTTAGGATTGCAAAGTGCAGCACATCCATTAGCATGTCATTGAGTGCCACTGTACAACTGCTCTGAGTTTTTGTGGCGTCACGTGTGTTATATTTTGGATACACAGCAAGGTAATTCAGGTGCTGGGCAATGGATTTTGCCAAGGGATGACAGGTCCCCTCTGTACTGCAGTGGTCAAAATGCCACAGTAGAGCAGTGTGGGTGAGGTGGTGTTCCAGTACTGCCAGGAAGTGAGGGTGCAATCTGCCCTCTTCAGGAGAGAAAAGACAGACTCAAACAGAAAGATTGGAGAAGGATTTTTCCTTTAGGTTAATCCATTTTTAAAGCAAGTTATCAAATATTTGATTGAAGCTCTGTAGAGAAATAAAGAGCTTGATTTATGTAAGGAAGCTGACACCTCTGCCAGGAGCTGTTATGTAGAGGGTTAGCATTGTCAGGCTGATGTAACTTAATTACGGGTACTGAAAACAAAGCATTTAGAGATGAAGTCACAAATGAACAGCCACCGTACCTACGAGTGACAGAAGTAGAATAGTTCCATCAACTTGCACGATAAACTGAAGCCCATTCGTGAAATCAGTGGGTGTCTCGCCCCAGTGAGCAGTGCAGGATTAGACTCGATTGCACATCATGCCAGCACTAGTTAGGAACATAGAACAGATGTCAAGTAAATAGGGAAGTGTGGGACAAAACAGAAATAATTGTAAAAAAGTGCCCAAGGATAAAATAAATGCATCCTAAGACGCTAACAAACATTCTTGTATAAGACAAAATGAGTCTTTGTACTGGGTTGGCTTTTATTTTCTTGCTAATATTGCATAACAGAACTACACTGGCATGATGAGGAGGGGGGATAATAAAATAACTTATCAATGCACTATTAACTCTACATGCTCTTACCTAATAATAAGATATTGATGTCTCCTTTAATGCGTGTCCCATTGTTGAGAACTTTCTCATTACCCCGCAGTAGCATACACAAAATGGCTTTTTTAATATACCCATGGCCATGAACGTTGGTGCTAAAGACTTGCTTAAATGGTCAAAGATATCCTATTTAAGAAACAACAAACACTTACTTTGCACATTACCAGCATTAGAATGGAATCTCATTATCCATTAGCCAGTATTAGTGCAATTTATAACTTACTTTAGTTTGAGCCTTGCAGAATTTCTTGATCTTTGCCACATCATCATCTGAGAATGATGGTGCCATTTCTTTGCTCATCAGTTTGATATTATTAGCCAGCATCATTGTCCTGGGTATTTTCCTCCAGATGCAGAGAATTAGGTTATGAGATTAACTATTAAATAGATGAAGTATTAAATACATACTCGAGCATTATTTTCACAACACAAAAAGAATCAAATTCAAATAAATTATTAGATTTATCCATTTTATTATGGCTTAGCAAGTGTAGTCCACACTAAAAGAGGATTCAATGGAGTTCCAGCATCAGCATCCAAAAGAACTAGAACTACATCATATAGCTTTATAGCGCCAGGGATTTCCTTTCTTCCTTACCCTGCAATGCAGGTGGGATATCTGTGGGGTGAGGAGCAGCACGGTGAGACATCCTACCAAAGAACGTGCTCAGGCACTGGGGCTACCTTTGGAGGAAAGAGAGAGGACAACTCATTCTGTGCTTTGTTTACAAAAGGCTTATCAGATACTTGGGCTTCTGCTGAACACCGATCAGACAAGGCTTGCAAAGCCCAGAGGGTGAGAAAAAACCCGATCGTCACAGAAACCTAATATCTAAAGCAGAAAGCAGGGACACACCTTAACTTCTACTTCGTGAACTTATCAATCTTTTGCAAGTTTACAGGCTTTGTGGGGAAGCATTGGTGAGACAACGGACCCTTCAGAAGGGAGAAGAGAAAATGCTCTGGGGAGGGGAGAGTGCAACTGATATAAAGCATCTAGAGAAAGAAGTGAGGGTAGCCCAAGGTCCCTGCGTGAGCAACACAAGCTCACAGGTCATGGTTCTGTCTCCTAGGTAAGAGGACTTGAATGGAAACTAAATCAAAACCTAAAAAACCCTAACCAGCCATGTGCCTGGGACCATCCCAGGCAGTAGGCACCCAGTGAGACCCGTGCCACCAGCAGAGCAGGGGGAACATGCTGTATTAACACTTGCCATTAATACTTCACGATTAAGAAAAATCAACAGCCAGTGCGTACTGCCTGTTACACAGCTGAGAGACAAAACACAGACCAAGCTACACAAAGCTTAAATCCAAAATAATTACATTTTGTCACAATTCCTTCCACACAGCCCAAGCTACCAAGGAAGCAAGCTGCCAGCGCCCGGGGAGAGACATGATTTGCTCCACAGCTCCCTTCAATCCCAGCACGAAAACTTCCAAATGTCTGAAACAGGGAGCGACTAAATCTTTTAATGCTCTCTGAAAAGCAATCAGCTCACCGAACGCATCATTCAGCAGCCTCCAATATAAAGTAATTAAAGCATGAAAAGCTGCTGCAGTAATCTTACTTTAAAATCCTAAACTCCTTTACATTTTGAGGATCTGATGGCATTGACTCCAGTCAGACACACAGAGGCAGGGCAAAGACCGCGGGAGCTTCTCAGAGCTCAGCTGAACACACCTCTTCCACTCCTTGAGCAGAGGCAGCTTAACTTTGTGAAGCTTTGTCGTTGCAGCAAAACTATCCAGGAGATACAGCTAAATCCAAATACATTTCATTTCCAGCCAAATTATATTTTGATGCAGGTCACTAGATGCTAATCTTTCCTCTCTGCTTTTCATACATGAAAACTAAAAAAAAAAAAGAATTTCAGATTAAGCCGCATTTATCATACTAAATAGAATTAAATCAGATGGAAAATTGCATAAAGAAACTCAGATAAAACAATCAAATTAAAAAGCCCTTTACCTGTGTGAACGTAATCTTTGATTTTTCTCAGAAGTGAAGAAAATTTTATTATTTAGCAAACTTAAAAGGGAACCTGGCTTACCCTTCTCCCATTTTCCCTGCACTGGAACTGTCAGTCTGTCTTCACGAACTGATTCTGCTTCCTGGCTGTCAGGCAAGTCCACCTGCTTGTTCTCACATGCTAGAAAAACTTGTGTTTTCAGTATTGCAGAAGCACTTCAGCTGCACAGTAAGCACCAGAGAAACAGCAGATGGTTTTTAGTAATGCATTTTTGTTAGTTGCAGGCACAGCCATGCAGTGCATACACACACCTGCAGCCAGCAATACAGCTTGAGCAAAAACCCTGCTGGTACCAACCTTTTACTGATGCTCTGGCTTTTAAAGAGCTCCCATCTGAAATAGCTTATGCTGAGTATTAAAAATGAAGAAATAACAAAGCCTTCTAGAAGACACTTGTTTAAAATTATCTCACAAATATTTCAGCATAATGGAAGGAATTATAATCCTTTTCTTCCCCTCCAAATTTCCAAGCCTTCCATCACATCAGTTAAAAATACATTTATGAGCTTGGCTTATGGCAAAATCGAGAGCAATAGGCAGGGGCTGTGATGGTGAATAGCTCTCTAGGAAGAAATTTTTTGATATGTAACACAGGCCTAAGAGGCTCAGTGATGCCTTGGGTCAGCTGTTTGCTGATGAACATTATCTTAGTTTCTCAGCTGGAATCCCCTCTGGCTTCTAAAAATTCTATTTCATTTCAGGGTGAATTTTGTTTGAGAAATAAATGCAGAAACCTCTGCAGTAAGGTTTGTTTCACACACAGTTCAAGAAATGCTGACATTTGGGGTCCAAGACAAAATTTACTTTGTTCCTTGGTATTTGGGCACATTTCCTGTAGATGGCCAAAAATGAGAGGGTGCAAAGTGCATCCTGTGAGAATTGGAAGGGGTTTTTTTTTACCCAGTACAAAGGAAGTGCCCTTAACTCAAGGTGCTCCACAGGTTATTGCACAAATCTTACGCTCTGTGAGTACCAACAGAAGGCTGTAATGCCTCAGAAAAGCATGCAAGAACAAAAATACCAGAAGCAGAGCCACGTGTGGTTTATAAACTCAACATGCCAATACCATTTTAGTGTTGGCACTGGGGTCTTCACGTGCAGCTGTTCCTAAAACCTTGATTTTTGCTTAGCCATTCTGAATAAAATCCAACATAAGTCACAGGTAAAAATTTGCATTTTAGCATGAAGCGTCAGAACTCATTAGTGAAGCCAATGACTTTGAAATAAAAAATACCACTGCTGTCTCTGAAAGCCTCTGAGATGTAAATCATTGGAGACAGGGAAAGCAGTCCCAAGAACCATCCCGGCGTGTCCTGTTCCCATTCCCTTGGCATGATCTTCACTCGAGGCTGCTGTGAGGGAGGCAATTCCCAGCTGCAGCCTGGGCTGAGCCGCTGCGGCTCGGCTTCCTCTGGCTCTTCTCCTCTAACTTGGTCCTTTGTGCTTGGAGATGAAAGGCACAGGGCGACAGAGAGGCCTCTCCTCTCTCCTTCAGAGACTGCCTTCTCAGCTCTGGCTTTCCACAGTTCAAAAGTAAGACTTTGAGAAAGATTTCAAAGCTGCATCTTGTATATGGAAATTCATGGCTCCAGGCAGGTTCCTGATGAGCCCTGAGATTTCAAGTTTAAGATTAGGAATGTGCAGCCTAAATATAACGCTTTTTACTTGTGCTTTGCCCTTCTTTGTTTTTTCTCTTTAAAGCCATCAATAGGAATAAGATTATACCTATTTTCATGGATCATTGATGTAGTTTTATTTTAGACAGTTACTTCAATTTTCATGTAAAAACACCGGGGTAGGGAAATATGAGCACATGCCATTTGGATAAGCTACAGAAGTGAAATTCTAGCTGCCAGCTATCACATATAAGTGATGCTCTACCTGCTTAGGAAGCTGAACTCTGTACAACTAGGCAGTACCTGAGGTGTCTCAGTAACCCTCCAGAGTTGGGAAGTAACCAAACCACCCTCAGGGTGGTAGGAGCAACAATACCATGCCATACATTGGCCTTGGAGATGGGCTCGTGTCACACGTGAAGAACCAGGGAAGAAAAATGAAAGAAACTCCATCAACTGAAAGCTTTGTGGTCCTCAAAACAGTTCTCACTGCTCAACAGCAGCAGGTTGTTTTATAAACGCTAGCTACGTGTTTTCATAGATGCACACCACCCTACCTGATTCCTCCAAGGTTTGCAGGCACAGTGCAAGCCAAGACCAAGTTCATCTGCAATGGAAGCTCAGAGGTTAAAGCTCATGGAGCAAGACAGGTGCAGACAGCAGGAGCAGCCCAGCTTCTTGCAGGGGCTGTTTTGCCTGGACATCCCAGTATGGCTCTGTGTGGGACCAGAGGCAGCCCTGCAACTTCCCCATCACTCCACAGCAAGAAGCACCTAGTTGGTCTCTGGAGACCAAAAGGAAGCAGAAGAGGGTGACAAAATGAAAGGATATGCTGGGTTGGGTTTGTAGGTCAAGCTGGGAAACCTGGATTTGTACTGTTTGTTGCTTATTTAATGAGAGGTCTGTTTTCCCTTGGCCCACCACAGTCCTGCTGGAGGCTCAGTTTCCAAGTCCTAGTTCCTAGCCATGCACAAGAAGCTCAGATTGAATTCTGTAAAGCAAAAAGTGAACACTGGAGATCCTGTGAAGTGACACTTTCTTTTTCAGCAAACCAGCTGTAGCAGAGAAGAACCAAAAGAGGAAACACTATCTGCCCTTACTTGGTTTTAATTTATTTATTATTAAATAATGTCAGGAAGGATGGGTTATGGGGAAGCTTCCTGGATAGGTAAGAGAAAACTGTTTAACTATCACTGTTATCAGTACAGGAAGCAGAAGGCAAAAACATTTGAGAAATCAATAGTAAGGCACAAGTAACCACAGACCTGTGCAGGACAGATGTAGAGATGGGCATGGCCCTCTGTTTACTGCAGTTTCAGTGCTTTGTGAGTCAGAGGGAGAAATTTCAGTGCCATGAAAATGGTCAGTGAGCTGGAGCACCTCTCCTGTGAAGAAAGGCTGAGAAAGTTGGCATTATTGAGCCTAGAGGTGAGAAGGCTCCAGGGAAACCTTTTTGAAGCCTTTCAATACATAAAAGAGGGTTTGTAAGAGAGATGAAGAGTAGTTTTTTTACCAAGGCACACAGTGACAGGACAAGGGGCAATGGTTTTAAACTGAAAGAGGGTAGATTTAGATTGACTATAAAGATGACTTTTTTACAATGAGGGTGGTGGGACACTGAAATAGGTTGCTCAGAGGAGTTGTGGGTGCCCCATCACTACAACTCAAGACTAGGTTGGACAGGGCTTTGAGCAACCCAGCCTAGTGGAAGGTGTCACTGCCCACAGCAAGGGGGAGTTGGACTAGATGATCTCCAAAGGGCCCTTCCAATCCAAATCTTTCTATGGTTCTATGCAATACTAATCCACTACAATTCTCCAATCTTTTCGGATTGTAAAAATGCCCATTATCTTCAGGAGGAAACTGAAAGGCTGGTTACCAGGATGGCCCTTGCTTTGTTCTTCAGGAGCAGAGGCTATCGAGGACCAGCATTTAGGAGAGTTTCTATCTGTCATACATTTTTCCTACTTGCAGAGATACTGTTAAATAAATAAGATTAGCCAAGATACATGCAGCTCTTCAGGGCTCTGCCAGACCTTCTGCCAGTTCTTACAGTGTCAACCCATTAGCTTCCTCCTGCTTTCTGTTTGCATTAATCCACTGACAAACCAGTCCTGGAGACCTGCCTCACTGACCCACATATTCATTAAGAGTAATTGTTGATACTGTATAATGGAATAGCAACAGCACAATTAAAACATCTCCTTCTCATGGCAGAGCTTGTATGAGATTGGCAGACAGTCCTCATGGGATGCCTGAGCCCATCTATCAGCCTCTGCAACCCCTACAGCTGGTTCCAGGATCTGCGGCTGTGTGCCAGCCTGACACTGTGTGGCACGTACCTCTACTGCAGCAGCCACTGCCACACAAAGCAAGAGGACACATCCCTCTGCTTCGTTGCCAGCTCCTTAGACTTGGCACCTTAAATATGCTGTCTCCTTCCTCCCTATTTTCTTTCCTTTTATTCTTCTTCCTACCCTAGACTCCCTGTGGAGAATGGTTTTCATTGAATCCAAGTGTGTCTGGCACCAGATTCCTTTTGTCCCACCCAGGAGTCAAGGGCATTTTGAGGTCTTGTTGAGCAATAAATAAAGATTTGGGCTGTATTTCTACACTCACATTATGGTGGCCTGGTTACCTATCTTCAGTTTTCCACCTTGGGAATGTAGGGGCAACACCCCACCCCCCCCCTCCCACTTCTCAAAGCCACCCTTCACATCAGCTCTTCACTGTGCTGAGGGAAAATGAATAGCAGTGCCTTATCCTGGGAAAGAAGAAATGCCGGATCCAGGAAACTGAATAAAAATATAAATACTTTCAGCTTTCAACAAAAATTGATCTTCACCGAGTGTGACTGCTACAGGCAACAGAAGAAAAAAAATAAATCTCTATACAGAATACAGTTAATCTTGAGTTTTCATGCAACCACCAGAGCTGCTGGTCCAACAGCCACCCATAGGGGCAGAGGCAGTGGTTAGCAAGAGGTGCACCCCTAAAACTCACGCTGCCATGGGAGCAAGGCTGCTAGGGACATGGTGAAGCAGCACCAAGGGCCTGAGCAAAATTACCGAGGGCAGCTGCCCAAGCAACCCCGATTTTCTGTTCATTCTGCAGTGGCAAATCCCATCAGCTGCAAACAGCATGGAACAAAGGGAGAAGAGGAGAGCTTCACCCAGCTTCGCAGCTTTCGATCACCCTGTGCACAGCAGAAAGTGGTTCCATATGACGTGCATACCTGGTGACATAAAGCACACTTATACCTGGGCAACAGAGCGTGCTGTAGAGTGCCCCAAGCTAGTGATGACCTGAGCTAGCAGAGTCTACTGCAGCAAAGGTCTTCAGCCATTAGTCACTGATGTCATGAGAGAGGACGTCAGGCTCTCAACACCTTGAATCCCATAGCAGCTTGACTCACAGACAGAAGCCCCAGCAAGAGGGAGAATAGGGTACGTACACACCTAACAGATCTAGGGGAGTTCTCATCAGACAACACACCACGCCAAGAAGAGCAGCCTGTCCACAAACATTAAGCTCTTAGCTCCCAAAGAGAAGAGAGATGCGTTTTCGGGTTGCGCCTCCCCCCGTATTCCTTATTCATATTTACAGGTAGCCATGGTGACTGGAGTCAGACAGGACATTTCTGTCAGGCTCACTGACTACTATAATACATGCAAACAGAAAATGCCTGCCTTAGAACAGCACTTTCCTGCCAGGGAGATGGCCACGTTTCCAGTTTCGCATCTGCCCTTCCCTTCCTCTTGCTGCCCTGAATGCTTTCCCACAGACCCTTTCACTCAGCCTGGAGCCAACCAACTGGAACATTCAAAAAATGACGTATTTTTCTTTCCCCAAATTGGAGAGTGGAGGAGAGATGAGCCCAAGACAACCCTGCTTATGGTGAGTGAGGTTGTTCTTAACTCGCAGAGGCAATTCCGCTTCTCTCTGCTCCCTACCTCCCGCCCGTGCACATCCTGCCTGCAGACACGCTTCTCCCCTCTCCCAGCAGTGAGGGTTGGAGGCAAGTAAACTCCATCTCTCTCACATCCAGTCACAACCACCGTCCTGCTTTATTTCTCATAAACATATATTAATGAGTCCCTCCATTAACCCCTCCCCAACTATTGCTGTACCGAGTAAGCTGTCTTTTGGCCTTGAATCAGCCAACGAAGCTTCAGCCAAAGGGGAATTTGGCACAACAGCAACTTATCTGCACAACATGGGTGGCTGTAGAACCGACATTTCCCCCTGTTGACAGTATTGGTGGAAATCTGAACAGGCAACATAGAGCACATCATTTTTTTGTCTCTAATTTTCTCCTCACCAATAAACACTTCAGAGACTTTTGCAAAGCAGAAATACTTGTGCATGGTCTTGAGCCTGAAAGCGAATCCAAATTATAATGGAATCCATTTCTCTAAAACAAAGATAATAGGCGGAGGGCTCGGGAAAATAATGTTTTAGGTGAATGCTGGAGACAGGAAAGCTGCTTGGCAACAAAGTCTTTGGGGAACACACAGCTCGACACTCTTGCTGAAGGGGATCAAGTGAAATTACAAGACAGGGGAAAGTAATGTGTCTTGAGAGGTTAAATGCAAAAGCCTGATTGTGCCTCGCAATTATCGCAATCTTACTTGCTGAATTCGCTACTTGAGAAGTGCTTATTTCTGAATTATACTGAGAGGAGCAAGAAGACAAGTCAGTGACATTACTAACTGAAAACCAACCATACATATAATGTGTGTAACCCAACCGATTTAGTACAACAAATTCTGTACACATTTGAAATATCATGAAAATAGTGTCTTTAATATACAGTTTATATACTTACAATACGCAGCTTAAATTTGTTCATATACATTACAGGGATATTTATTTGCACCTGGTTTAAATAATATTCTGCCTTCAGCCTTTTACACAAAAGCCCAAAACAGCACAGAGTTCCACAAAAACCATGCTTCGTTTTATAACGGAAATGTACTACGCCAAAGTTTTGGGGCTTTCTCTTTTTTATTTTTTTTTTTTGTCCCCCAACTGTTACATTTTTGACCTACCCAAAGTGAAACTAAAGATCTAAGAACTAACAGATATTTTTAATATAATTCAGAAGATTGTCCAAGTCAAGAGAATCGCTGCCGATTTTCACACTGAAAATTTGGTTATTACGCACAGAAATGGTAAAGTCTGAACAACTCCTGGACTGTTAAGAGTTTAAGACATAACAAGAGTCATTTATTGCTAGGAATCAACAAGGGGCCTGCATTTCCCTACTGCCCTTCTGTCCCTAATGTCACAAATACAGAGAACAATTGCCCACTTTGATTAAGATTTCAGACGTACCTTCTAGTTTGTACCCAGGGATGCTGCAATTTCACAGCATCAAAAAGAGGAGCTGGGCTGAGCCCTTGGCTGGTGTCTGGCTGTTCAATAGCATGGTGTAGCCCCTGCCTGGCCTGCAGGCAGGACTTTGCTGACCTGGGCAGCACACAGGTAGCTGGTGCCAGGACACTTGATTTAGTGGGAAGACAATCAAGGTGTTGATTCAAGGAGAAACCAGGAGAAAACACCTCAAGTGTTTATAGACAGATCTGAAACATGGAGGGTTTTGAGACAGCATCGCTCTTTATGCTGCTGCTCTTGAAGCCGCTGTTGTGGAATAAAGTCCATTAAAGTAAAACTGCTGTATTGGAAAAACCCCCGTGTAATACACTGTTCCTTCAAATCCTTGCTTCTAGCTACAAAGAACACTTCAAAATACATTTTCCTTCTAATTTTTGATGGACCAAATATTTTCTGCCTCTAAGTTTCCAGCCGTAGGCAATTTTTACACTACGGCAAAAATAAGAACAGAAATACACACTTGGTGCTGATTTCAGTACAGCTTTGGTTAGCCAGCCAGGCAGCAATACAGCGAGTCTTAATCCCAGGCACAGGAGCATCTGAAGGAAACCAGCATCTCCCTTCAAGTTTCCTCCCCATCCCTCCCCTGGCCCATTTTGTGTCCACCTCCAGAAAAGCCCCCGTGCCAGAATCCAGCTCTTGCTGCTGAAGGCAGCACCAGTCCTTGCACTGCCACGGGACTGTTGCATAGAAAGGATGTGTTCCTGGTGCAGGACAAAGCGACAGCTCCATACAGAATTACATGCCAGATTTTTGATATCAAAACCTGAAAACAAACAAAAATCCCCAAGGATAGCACACAACTTCAGACACCCATAACTAAATAAGCACCAGAGGCCTTATATTTATTTAATCTGAGAAAAACCACAAGGTTAGGACTAGCCTAATTTAGTAGACTGCCTCCAAAAAGTAAGAGATTTTAGACCTGCTCCAGCACGACACACGTCGTCTGAACTCAGTGGCTACATCTCTGTCAGCAGACAAATCGTGCCAAGCGCCTGCTCGTAGCCCCCAAAGGCAACCAACACAGCTCACACCAACACAGTTGAACTCCAGTATCCTCCAAAACCAGGCTGGTTTCCCCCATTGCTGCCCTCCGAGCAGTGCTTGGGAGCTGCCTGGGATCACCCATTGCACAGCCTGGTTGGGTTGCACCAAAGCAGGCGAGAGGCCACCATCCCTTCACTATCTGGGGCTTGCTGTGAGACTGTGTTCACATTGGTCTGCCCTGTTCAGACAGCTTTCCACAGCACCCAGGACAGTCCTGATCCTCTAGCACCATGGCAGCGAAGCTCAAGAAGAATGCAAATAAATCAGATTCCATGGGCACCAGTGCTGCCATAGCCTGGCTGCCTGCACAGAGATGGAGAGGCCAAGCCACCATACTCCAGCTGCCAGTTTACTCACCACTTTATGGATTCAACAAGAGCAGACGTTTCAGTCCTGCTTGGACATCACAGCAGGTAGTTCATTAATGCCACAGCCATGTAATTCACACGACACAGAAGTTAGGAACACCTAAATTGCTAAAAAAAGGCTTGGAAAATTAAGGTGATGAGCGGCTAAGGGCAAAAGAAAAGGTCAAATGCTAACATATTATGCATAAATATAACTAAGCAGCACCAAGCCAGAACAAAAGAACTGGAAGGTCATCAGCAGCAAGCCTGCAGTTAGAGGTTTTAGCTAAGAGGCTTAACACTGGACCAGGCTGCCCAGAGAGGCTGCGGGGTCTCCTCCAGAGACTTTCCAAACCCGCTTGGGTCTGTTGCTGTGTGGCCTGCCCTGGGTGACCCTGCTCTGGCAGGGGGGTTGGACTCAGTGATCTCCAGAGGTCCCTTCCACCCCCCACCATCCTATGATTCCATACTTTTGCACACAGGCTCTGCTTCTGACATCTTGGCACATTTCTGGGCCTTTCAACAGGCCAGCTGTACTCCGGTCTGTGCACACGTGATGTTAATGCAGCACAGTCACAAATGCATATTCCACCAGGCTGCTCGCAAGGAGAAACATTCCAAGCAGGTAAGCAGAGATAACAGACTGGATGTCCATCCCTAGTCAAAGAACAGTATTTTCTCAGGGATGTTAATATCCTGGGAACATCAGCAATATTTATCAATATCACCAAGGTTACATTTTTTTGAGAGATATTTTATTTTTTTAATCTGGAATTAATAAGCCAAGCAAATCAAGGCAAGGTTCTCAAGATATAAAATTTGTCCCTTTCACATTTGAAGGCTCATGTGACCCAGCAAGGATTAAAACACAACTGGCTTAAACTTGGTCGTGCCTACCAATAAGCACACGCATCTGAACAGTACTTGAATTTGATTTAGTCTTACTTGCAGCTAAATTATTGTAGGATGCTAATTAAAAAGTATCCAGAGAAAGCTATCGATTTGTTGCCAAGTCAAAATATTAAGAAAAAGAGTAGGATCATGAACTCTTGGGGTTTTCTATTGGGATACTTTTTGGCTCACTGCTTTCTAGTACCCCCATGAATTGGGCTTCACTCTCTGATTGGGATCTGGTGGTTTGCACTATTGCAAAGCAAATGATGGATCTTGGCTTCAGCATGAATACATGACATGAAATTTGCCCAGGCAACAGAAAACTCCACTTGCACATAAGTCAATATAGTTGAGAAAACAGGCAAAAATCAGTCTCCCATTTTTGTCCCTGCTCTGTATTTTGTCTTGATGCTCCCACTACATGCCCTACAATGGAGAAAGAGAGATTCTTTATGCTTTGAAAAGGTAAGAAAGGCTGGTAATGGTCTCAGCAGCAGGTGAAGCTGCTCCAACATCCCTGGCTCTGTCTGAGGACTCTGAGCCTGCACTCTTGCTGACGACGGAGACCACAGTTTCCCAAGGGCCTCCACCAAATCCTTGCATTCAATACTCCAAAGGCAGGGGATCCTGCGCTTATTCAGACACATTTCAGAGAGTTCTGCCAACTACAAGAAATCATCAATAGACTAAAGTTTCCAGCCTTCTGAGAGTTACATCTGAAAGGTCTCCAGGGGCAGATTAATGCCCTCTTCCCACCACTGTGCTCCCTTTCAACTGCTATTTCCACGTGACATCTCTAGCAGTGCGGTTTTTCAGCCGGGCAACAGAATTTGCACATCTAAAAGATGCTGCAGTCCCTCCCACTTTGACAGCCCCATCCTCCCAGCCCACTGCAAACAAGGCAGGTGAAGTTCAGTCACCACAAGCATTTCCTGCAGCATGGCCCGAGACTTCACTGGGCTCCTTCTTGCCAGATATCCATGTGCTGTTTCTGTTCCCTCCCACTTCACCAGTGCTTCGTTTCAAAGGCATCCCACAGGACTGCTACCACCTTCCCCCACAGATCCGACCGCAGGAACAGGAGAGCACTTCGAGCGCATTTTCAGATGATTGTAACACAGCAGATGAAAGATAAGGGGCTGCCTTTCGCCAGAGCAAGGCTACAGCAAGAGCAGCTAAGCAGGCTACTGCAGTGGGCAGGATCTGCCCAGGGAAGAGCCTGTGCATGGAACCACCTTCCCCATGAGAAAGCTGCACGACCAGAAGTCATGCTCCTTACTCCAGCCATCCAGCTACAAAAGCAACTTTAGAAATCTACAGGTCATAAACTTTTAATTGGCCAGGGCAGAGTGGCTCCGTAGGCAAATCCCCCTTCTCCCTCCCCTCTGGGCAATGAGCTAAGCGAGACTCTTGTTTTGACATCATTTAACTCTTTTTGCTGAAAGTGACATGGAGAATGGCTCCACATGACAGGTAGTCAGGAAGATACTGTTAATAAAAATACGCTGCAGGAAGAGTGTATTAGTGGCACTTCACAGCAATTCTTAACATTTTCAGATGTAGTGTCAAAACAATGTTTTTGCATCTCTGAACATGCTTTCTGTTAACAGAAATGGAAGAAAGTCACCGCGTGTTGTCAAACATTATTTGAAAAGAAATAATCCCATAAGAAATACTTTCTTTTTTTTTTGCAGTTAACACAAAACTGTAAACTGGATTGGTGTGTGTCTTTCAGCATCAAATTGTTCAGTAATAAATACAACTAAGTCTTAACAGACTAGAGAGTAAAGGTTCCCTTAGCGTCCTGTTTTTAGCAGCTGTTGAACGTTCAGGGGTGCACAGGGCACACCTCTGCAGATTTTCTACCTTTATTATTGGCATACAAAAAAAAAATAATCCGTTCACCACTCAAAAAAATGTTTATCTGCATAGTAAGATTTTTTTCTACTACTATTTACAGGAAGGTCTTTTAGTGCAAAAACCAGGAAGTGATGTATTAGCTGAAGTGCATCGAGCACAATCTCGTAGCGTCTCACCGACAGCTAGTCAGCATCACATTTTGGGCCGCCAGCCATTAATGAACTGCAGTATTTTCTTAACCTGCAATTTGCTTAGTTTAAAGTCTTCAGACAGGATTTCTTCTGTAAGCTGAACCAGTAAATTGCCATCAATCTTCTCTGTAACAAAAAATGAGATGACATCTTCTGACAAACCAATAAACCTCAGCGATTTAGAGACTTCCTCTATTGAGAGTCCAGAAAGGTCCGTGGGTGGCTGCCAGGGAGAGCCGTCCCCACAGGACCTTGGTGCTAACTGGAGGTGGAGGGGAGACGAGAAGGGGTAAGACACAGAGAACGTATCCTGCATGCCCTTTTTAATGAGACATTGATCTTCCAAGAGGTCTGGAGAACCAGATTTCGACTCTTCCTCGGCACCATCTATTTTCAGCGGCAAGGGACTTGTGTCTGTAACTGGTTTCTCTTCACCTGACTTAGGTGCCCGAGGAGGTAAGGCTGGGCACGAATTGCTCTGCTTTGTGCTGCTGACTCCCAGAGTTTTTTCATCAGTGCAGTCTAGAGAGTAACTTGCTGACTTTGGACAGCCAGAGATGGTGTTTGTGAACTCTGCTGGGGTCAGCGGGGAGTACCCTGCCGGGAGCTCACACCCATCGAAGTCAAAAGTCAAAGGTGCTGGACAGTTTCTCTTTGGCGTACCTGGAGTCTTCTGTCTGGGGTAACTGTAGCTCCTGCTTGGATCGAGTAGGAAATCACTCCTATGCTGGCCTTCAGCAGTTCCTGAAAAACTGTTTGGCCAAGATAACCTCGAAGGTGGAGCTTCAGTTGAGGGGCTTCCCAAAGGCATCGTGCTCTCAGGCTCTTTGGATTCTGTTTTGATCATGTTACAAGGGTAGCAGGAAGCAGGTGTGCTCTCAGTTGGGTTGGTGCTGTCGCCCTCTGTGACACTGCTTAAGGAACAAAGCAGAAAGGATGTTGTTAGTACCAAAAAATGTGTTATTTCAATAAATTCATAAATCATCTGACAGAGATGGAGGGTGGCTGTCTCGAGGAAAGAATCTTCTTTCCTCTGGCAGTATTTTTCAGATTTGAATTAACAACACATTTGAATAATACATTGACAGTTCTTTTACTCCTTCTACAAGCCTGACAAGATGCTGATGTACCCAGAAGCCTCACGTCTACGGGTTTTTCAAGCCCATAAATCAGTAGATGTCTCATTTCAGTTCTGTGTCACCTCCCAAATACTCGGTTTTTCCACTGTCAAATTCCTGAGGGACACCACCACGGAAAAGGAACAGCCTCACACACACTAGAAGATGTTCTGATCCTGTGTTTTATGTTTACATATCACAGATGTGTCATAGTACACAAAAGCTTGTAATAGGGGCAGGTCATCATGGCACTAGACCCAAGCTTGACATGAGAGATGGCCAGAAACCCTTTTGGAGCCAACATTTTCATTTGTTACGGTACTTGCGTGTGCTCAGGGTCCTTTCCCACTGGTCACTGGTGCAGAAACTTCCTCTTCCAGCTAACCCTCTTCCTTTGACAATGGCATTAACTTAGTCTGTGTACTGTTCTTCAAAGGAAGAGGGTTAGCTGGAAGAGGAAGCAGATGCAGATGTATGTGTTGAAGTATCAGGCTTCAAGCTTCCCTCACAGTAACTTATTTGTGTGTCCATAACCTTAAAAAGCTCTAACAGTTGCTTTTCAAAGGCACCTAAAGAAAGTTACCCTGACCTACTTCCAGGTAATAAACTTAGCCCAGCCTGTCCGAGGCACTGGTGGCTTATATCCAGGTGTTCCTGAGACAGAGATGCCAACAAAAGCATGCGAACTGTCATCAACAACAAATGTTTGACACTTTTATGCCACTTTCTAAAAGAAAGTCTGAAGGATTGGGTTGATCTTTAGAATTCTGGCCCACTAAGCCAGAACACTGGAAAAAATAGTAGCAGATTTCTAAAATCCTTACTTCACACAGCAGATGGAAATCAAGTTGAAAAAAAATGCTTTAATTACACACCTCTCTCTTCTGGAAACTAACTACTCAAGAAAGAGCCTCAGTAGTCATTCTGTGACAGTGAACACTGCTTGATGAGGGCAGCAGCTTTCAAAAAAACCACACAGTTTTGAATGGTTTGGCACAAAATTAGTTCCTCATGCGCTTACAGTGAGTCAGAGAAGAAGCCAACCTGAACTTGCTCAGCTCAAACACAGAGAGCAGATGCCTAAAAGCAGCTCTAAATCTATATCACTGGAAGATTAGTTATAAAACTCAGCCCTAAGAGATGCAGTTTCCCTCTCTCTAACCATCTCCACTCCATGCCCTCTAAACTTTTCTATGTTTCTGTTTATGTCACTGCCAGTTAAAGCAGCTGGAAGTTTACAATACCAGAGATGTTTTTTCCTCCCTTCAACAAGGATACCCTGTCAACTGGTCCCTTCTGGCTGCTTTAAGGCCAACTGGTCGAACATAAAGCATTTTTCACAAACCAAGCCATCAAGCTGCTCCATTCAGAGAGGTGTTGTAGACAGCTAACCACAGAGAGGAATTAAATTGATTGATCCCACTTCTGCTCTCTAATTCAGTACTAGAAATGGGAATATTTAATGATTTAAAAGATTAACAGAATTAATGAAAACTGATAAAATAACATTTTCAAAGTCCTTCCTTACTCGCCCCCCACCAAAATTAACTAAATGGGACTTGGTGCCCAAGGATGCAAGAGAAACCTCACATGCAGCTGAAGTTGGGCATCAGGCACTTTTACCAGCAGGTAGGGACAAATCATACTTCTTTTGCTTGTGTGTCAAGCATTGTCTGCGACCCTTCATGATCCAGAAAATGAGATCATTGATAAAAATGGCAAGACTTGAAAAGCAACTTCACCAGCAATCTGGTTACTTCCACACATTGCCAATTTTTGAGCAGCTTCCTCAGCAGCACTAAGTCAATCCTACAAAAATGGAGAGATCTAGTCTGGACCCAAGCTGGAGATGAATTTCATGCAAATATTGTGAAATACAAGGCAAATAATACCACCTGCATTCCTGAGAAACTTCACTTCTCACTGTTTTCCTGGAAGGCAGACTGTAGTCTTAGTTACAAAGAGAGAAAGCAGCGTTTGGTGGGCCCCAAATGCTGGGAGGTCTTGTGCTCAGCCTCCTGCAGAGTAGACCTTGATGGAACTACCCAACAGGCTTTCATAAAAACAAGCGAGCAGCCTTGATCTGGAGTGATCATTGCCAGATACACAACACTAAGCTGAAAATGTGCAGTGTGGCTTAGAAAGGCAATTCCAGCCTAAGTTCTTTTAGCAGCTGCATCGAGGCTGAAATGATTTCAGTGGTGTTTCAGGTCCATTTGTGATATCCAGACAGGGAGTATCTTGTCATTGAAGAGATATCAAAAGTAACGGCCACAGGACATTCAAGGCAAAAAGGAGGTGACACTTCAAAAGGTACTTACACTTGCTAAAGCCAGAGGAAGAACATCGAGTTGCTGGGAAAAGGTATGGACACAGAATTCAAAACTCACTGTCAACTTTCAACTGGCCTGAGTGGATTTTCCCATTTGTGGGTTAGGTTTGTGCTGAAGTGGGTTTGACCTGGAAGCTGCCTGGCCCCCTTCTGCTACATCTCCCTTTGCACTGTGGCAACTGTTGGCCCCTCTGTTCTCCATTACACCCCCAATCCATAGGTTCCCATACAGTTGGTACATTTCTGGATTACCGTGACCCTTTTGTGCTCCCACTGAGCAGAGCTGGCTGCACGTCATCCCTGTAGCACTGAGATCCCACCCGAAAACTGGCTCTGAGATGTAATGGTTTGAAGATTCAAGCCTTTCAAGAGTTTTACAGAACTGTGTGGGATTTTCCATTTAGACAGCCAGTGTCACCCTCCAGCGAGACAACTTATAGCCACATGTGCACATTATTTGATATAAGGTGCCACATCCCACCCAGCAAAACAGCTCCTGCTGGAGCTTTCCTTCCTTTGGAACCTTTAAAAATAAGTTGGTAAGTTAGCCCATTCACAAACAGCAACGTGACACAGTACCACACCTTTATAAATAAGTGCCTTCAAAATGTCTAATGCTAAGTTTAACTTTCTCCAGAAGTTGTATCATGGGGCTCTCACAACGCAAACACGTACATGTTGTGCAGGCCCGAAGAGTAGTAGGACAGAGTGGGGCTAGGAGAGCGGGTCTGCTGTCGTGCAGGTTTCACCGTGCGAGGAGGGATGGAAGGACTGGTGGAGGACGGCTTTGAACTCCGCGGTGGGACGGGGGGAGCATTCAGGAGCCTGCATTCCTCTTTTACCTGTACAAAGGAAGAACATGGAAGTAAGTGGCGAGAAAATCTGAGCAAGAGCGTTCTAAACCAGATGAAAGACATCTGGTTCTGCCTTATTCTGTGAATGGAAATAATTAAAAAGGAAGGAGAAGAGAAAAATGATGCTACATATGTACGTTTGCAACAGTATGTGGAAGAAGGCCTTGCTACCAGTAGAGCTACTAGCAATCTTTATTAGGGTGCTTCTCAACATTTTAATATCTACTCACTTAAAAAGTAGCAGCAATGAAATGATGTAAAAAAAACCCTTCCAGTAATAAAATCAGACAATCTGTTCCAGATATTTTGCATTTTGTAAGAGGCAACTCCTGAGGCTTAACCTTCATTCATGTTGTTTGTTTAGATGTAATAAACCGAGCTCATCTAATGAAAAGATCTCAACAGACGATGAAGTTTCCTGACTTACTTCACCAGTGATACTCAGACATCCACCTCTAGGATAATTCCCAGTCTTCCTCCTCCAGGAATAGTACCCATAACTCATACTTACCAGATGCTGGGATTCAAACCTGGAGCTGTAGCCCTTCTGGAGCTGCCAAAGCAGCCCAGGATAAGGTGAACTACAAAAGCTACAAGTGTAAAGGTGTGGGCAGAAGAGCCTGTTGAAGTAGCTCACCCAGCCAACAGCTCTGCTTTCTGCAGCCAGCCAACTTTGCAGCTTAAAACACACAACTGCAGCGCTGCTTATCTGAAACTTGTTTAGTCTGCTTAAGTAGAAGCAAAAAAAATCAGGATACATCCCCACAGAAGAAATGACAGAATTAAGACCTTCATCTCATCAGTACATATTTGGAATAGCAACTTTATTTAGCAGGGCCAGCGGTGAGCGAGACTACTGAGAATTAGGCTGCCAGGGAGGACTTTTAAGGACTTGCCATCTCCCCCCAGGCAGGAGGAGACCTTTATGTTCTCCTTGCCTGAAACAGTCTTAGACACACCAGAAAAGGGAAATTCTCTTTGTGTTTGAAAGTCATAGTTCTCTTTTAAATTTAGCAACAGTGCAGAACTAAAAGTTATCTTAGCAGTTCTGCAACACATAATTAGCAATTAAAGTGATTTAATTTATTTAAAACCAAAATAAAATGTGGAACCTTTTGCAATCCGCTGCAGTGCTTTCAAAATGCAACAACCATTTTAGTACTTTTGTGAAATGGAAAATTGGGCACTAGGACATTGTAGTACATTTTTTCCCTAATTCAAACCAAGTCAAAATTACAGGAAATGCCCGACAGCATAAAACACTGAAATAAATCTTGCTCTAAGGGTTCTTACTTGCTCTTTCAAGAAAAAAAAAATAATCAATTTTATTCATGTTTGTTATTGCATTCAGGCATAAAACTCTTCAACCATTTTAGTGCTGTGCCCCAAGGATGCCTAAGGAGTTTTTGTTGCTGTTGTTTGTTCCCCCCCCAAGTCAGAATAGGCAAAGTTAACACGGCGTGCTACTGAGTAAATACCCATGGGGCTGGAGAGACCTTTCGGGGGAGCTCTTGGAGCACAGCAGCTGGTGAAGGGGTTAAAGGAATTCTTTCCTGGGAAGACTGCTGGCATTCAAAGGTGCTGGCATAACAAACTATGCCAAGCTCCCTCGCTGACCTAGATTGCAGATCAGAACGGGGCCGTAAATAATACCGGTTTGCAGTCCCAGTTGGTCCCTGTCACAAGACTGTGATTACAGCTGCCAGACAGCCCTCGGGAAACCCAGCACAGGAATAAAAAGGAGAGATTTTGCAGATTAAAATGACAAGAGCAAGGGGGAACTTCAGAGGAGAGAGACCCTCGCTAAGCCCAAGAACAGTGATGACATAAATGCAGGAGGGGGGAAGAGCCACAGGACGATCACCTCGCTGGCTGCTGCTGTCAGGAGGAAATACTCTTTCACCCAGAAGCACAAGATGCCTCGTGGCTGCCAGACACAGATAAAGTGCATTTGTACTGCACATCCAGGACTTCTATTCACCATTGCCTGAGCCCTCCCATGCTCCAACACTCCCTGCCATGACCTGGGGATGGTGACCCCTTTCTGATTGGCGTGCGGTTGATTTTAAGACCCCTGCCCATTTTCCTTGGTGCCAGCCCAAGCCCCACCAGCATCCCCTGGCCCTGGGGTGTCACTGCTGCACGTGGGCATGGCGGGTGCCCATGACAGTGACCACTTCCGAGGCCACCTGGAGAAAACCCACGCTGTGGCTGGCACAACCACGAGCGTAACTCAAAGGGGTTCAGCGCTCCTTGCCAATGGGAGCTTGCACTTGCAGAATGCTCCACTGGGGACGTGCTTTAAATCTATCAGGAAAACAGTCTCTCAATTTATACAAATGAGTGTTTGGAGACTGAAGCAATTTGATTTACAGGCCTTAATTCAGAGGTCATTTCCAACACTCCCCCCCTCCTGCCTACATGCTACTTTTTGTGAAAAAGTGTTTATATCAGAATGCTTCACCCTGCCAGAGAGAAGAAAACCAGAACAGCTTCTGAAATACCCAAACGTCCTTTTCTCTCCTGCATACAGCTCCTGTATGCACATTTTAAATTTAGTGCATGAAAAAAATACAATTGCCAGCCAATCTTTATACAGAGGGGCTATGGAATATCATTCTGGAGGGAGTGATGACTAAACCGCATGTTCATCAGCGGCTCCTGAGATCTACTTATTCTATAAATACCCTACGTGGAAACCATGCAAACATCTCCTCTGCCCCAGCCCACTGATGAATTCAGTAGGTTGCTGATACTCATTCCAAAGCTGTTCCAGGAAGCCACAAAACCGAGGTTGAATTCTTATCATCTACGGAGACGCAGTTTTTTTATTTTATTTTTTCATGGGGTTACACCCCCTGGCCACCTCTAAATGCAAGCTAATATCTTTAGCAGAAATTGTTTCTCCTACAGGGCTGGAAAGCAATACCAAAATTGCTGACAGCACTCACACGTTACCTCAGCAATGTAAGACGTGACAAAAATCGCACACTTTTCAAAATGATCTTAGAAGGCAACGTATGTATCTACCCCAAACACCCCCCTTGCTATGCCAGGCCATTTGCCCAAGTGTGAAGGGCCTCACAGCTCTCCCACCATCATATCACCCACACCTCAGGCATGACCTGGGGGCTGGCACCCCTCTTGCCCAGAGGGCTGTCCTCACCCCGCTGCAAGGGCAGCCTTCCTCCCCCACCACACTCCCACCAGCTCCCCGGTGCTGGCTCTAGCACTCCTCTGACCCTGTGCTGCAGCAGCTCAGTTCAGCTCACAGAAATCAGCAGGAAACTAATCATTTTCCAGATCCAGACCTGGCTGCCTGCCCAGGCGCAGGAGTGCCAGAGCCAGCACAAAAGAGAAGCCAGGACCATGTGGCTGGGAAAGAAGGAGGAGGAGGAGGGTGGGACCAGCCCCATGCCGGTTTACATCAGCGTAAGCTGCCAGGGAACCTCATCCTGATACAGTGCTGCTGGGCACTTGTCCAGGGGAGTCTGGACAAAGCATCGGTGCGTACCTGACCCGGGAAGCAAGGAAGTGCTCTTGGGTTCCTGCACTTAGACATTTCACGTAAACACTCTTTGCTAAGAGGATGTAATGTCTTGACTTTTCTGTCTCTGCTGAAGCTGCTGCGGCTGTTTTGTTGGGAACTTTTGGTGGCATGGTCTTGAAAATATCATTGGACTTGCAAATGGAACAGTCTTGTTTAAATTCCAGCAAAATGCCTGCAGAACGGGTTTGTTAAATTATAATATCTGTCAAGATTCACGTGACATTAAGTGTGTATCATTTAAATCCTGCTAAAGATTCCTAGACACTCCTTCCTGGGGGGAGTTTTCTTTTTTCCTTCATGGTTTTTAAAAAAACAATATTCAGGATCATGTTAAAAGACCATGTAATGATTGGATTTTCCACCCAGTTCACTGCTTTTTTTTCCACTCAGCTCCTGTTGATAAAACATATTCATATTTTTGCTCCTGAGGTCTCCATGACATTTCAGGTTTGGAGAACTGATTTCTCCTGTAAGTTTTCATCAGGATTCCTAGAACAGCAAGCATGCTCTGTTTAAAACTGAGTCCTCTAGAAAACTCATTTATCAACTCTTCGGAGTTCCTAATTAAACATGTTTTCTTTCAAAGGGCAGTACAGAGCAATTAATTCAGGTCTAATTTGACAAAGTTTCCTTGAGGTCAATGACCCTTAGTATTCTTCAAAATCTGCCATAAGACTTCTAACAGAGAAGACAATCTCTCCTTAATAAACACTTCAAATCCATAAAAGTTCTAGCTGTCCTCATCAGGGCTTGTTAACTCAAGACACACACACTAAGGTGATCTGCGGCAGTTCCAAGTGGGGTCATCCTCCACAACTTTGGGCCCTGAAAATTGGGAAAAATCATGGAAGCCACGTGGAGAAACAATGTGCAAAGCCAGCAAAGAAGTGACCCAGTAATGCTTAGATTTTGTTGTGGGAACAAAAAAACCCAATAAATATCACCTGAAAGTATCAGGATTAAGCTACTAGATCAGGTATATTAAACATATTCTCGTGATACTCAGGACATGACTTACACTTGGTAGGAAACTCCTTGAAGTTGCACATCTCAAAGGCTCACCATTTCCTTGCCCTCCATGTGCCCTCCCCTACATTCCCTGAATTCTTCCCTAAAACAAACCCCCTCAAAACTCTTCACCAGCTAACAAAAGAACCAAACCAGCATTAATAACCCTGACTTACTGCTTCTGATTTAGGAGGCACTGGAGGTGGAGGTAGGGAAACATCTGAAGACTTTGTGGTTGCTCCAACAGTTGCAGGCACGGGAAGAGATGCGCTACCGCACTTTGATCGGAAAGACCCTCTGTAGTTGTCACATTTGCTCTTCTCACTCAGCGAGCGAGTGAGCAGCTGGTCGCCAGCCTTTCCAGACCCTTGGTCCAACCATAGCTCTTCATAAGGAAGTTCTGGTTTCGTAGGCAGAAACATCGACTCTTCGCTAACTTCAGGGAAAAGGTAATCGCTGCTGCTGTCGCCAGACTCCTGGTACTGAAGAGCATCGTGAGAGAACAGCGCCCACTCGTTGCACAAGTCCCGGCAGCCGTGGAGGTTCACTTCGCTGTTCCCGTGCAAGTTGTTTCCATAGACGCACACCGACAGGCGGTGGAAGGACTGCGTCAGCTCGTCCCGCGCGTAGCTGAGGGAGTTCGGCACGTGGCTGTGCCCCGCGCAGCGGCTCTTCTTGGGGCTCTTGCAGTCTTCGTTCCAGTCAGTCTTCACATCTCGCACAGCCCGGGAATACTCGTCTATGTCAAACTGCTCCTGGCATATATTAAACCAATGCTGGATGAGGGATTCGTGCCACAGCTCCCCCTTCACCAGGCTGTCAGGTAGAGTAAATTTCGGAAGCGTCAAGTGCAAGGGAAAATGCATGGGGATAATTTTGTTGCCACGAAGCACGCAACAAACCACCACCGTCTTGGTTTGAATGTTGACAAACTTGTACCTGTGCCCTTCACGGATAAAATGAAGGTCATAAGGGTTTCTTGGTGTAGGGCTTGGCACAGTCACGTTGACAGGCAGCCTGGTTTTTTCTACTATATTGCGAATCGTGTGCTCACCTTCTTGCATCTGCACCTCCAGCGGGCTGCGGGTGCTGAACTTACCCTTACACTGGAAAGGGAGACTGATGCTTTCGTTGGTCCTATGGTTCATGCAGATGAGGCAGGGCATTTTGCCTCTGCCTAGCTTACTAATTGAATTAAGTTTCCCAATTTTTTTGAAGATGGTGTTGAGCCGTGACTTCTCCTTAGAAGATTTTGCATAAAGGATTTCTGCTTGCCCCATTAAAGTGAGCTCATCCCCAGTGCTAAGTGTAATGTTGTAAACCTCAGTGTCTTCATTGCATTCACCTGAAGCCACCTGCAAAATAATAATAAAAACATTGTTTCTTCCCAAGGAAAATAATAGTTCAAATCATATCAAACCTATGGAGACTGAACTTACAAGACCATATATTATGAGAAACTAAACTAACTTTATTGGAACATCTGAGTAGTCAAGTGCAAGGTGTTTAACCCGAAGCTCAGCCAAGTAACCTTTTTTCTTGGGTTCAGCACATTCTCGGATCTTACTTGAGGGGAAACAGCCACCTGAAACTCCCAAAGACATGAGAACAAACATAACCAATCTTTAGAGAAAGGACAAATCCACATATCCCAGCAATTCAAACAGCCACTTGCATCATACAGCTACAACAGAGTGTCTCTGGATTCCCCTGGGTATCTTTTTCCTGGCTCCCTTGTTTTTGGTGTTTGCTAGAACTTATTTGCCAGGCTCTTGAAGGAAGAAAACTTCTTTCACCATCTTCAGCTCTCTAAGGATCAGGAAAGGTGATCTCATCACTATGGATGGAGCACATCCCTTTGATATAATCTCTTCCAGGCTAGGGGAAATGACAGATGACATCTATTCCCTGAAGAAATCAAGAATATCGGTCTGTCCTATATGCCTGACTCCCCCTCCTCTTTGCTCTCCTAGCCATAGACTTCCTTCCTCATTTTTTGAGCATAATTGCAATTTAAGAGATTAAACAACATATGCACAGCCATGTGCGTGCTTTTCTAGTATGGAAATTGTACTGGAAAGAAGAAAAAAAAAAAAGGCAAAACAGATGTCCAAAGCTCATTTGTTTCTGAAGTTATTTCCTTGACACTGGAATAACTCTTTACAGATAAGATTGCTCTGCTTTGTATTTGAGTGGTTTTCCATGAAGTTTTTTTCAGAGACCTAACAGAACCCACCCAGCTCCTTCTCAGCTGCAGGAGATACCAACTCCTAAGGGAGGGTGCATCAGATGAACACTACTGGCCTGTTATAGATCATTTCATTTGGAAATACTGAACATACTAAAAAAATTGCAAATGAAAACATATGCTAAAATTATACATCCCTTCCTCACCTCTGCAACCCCTAAAGGCTTCATGAAGCTGTGTGAAGTTCAAACTCCAGGCTTCAAACTTGGGTATGATCACAGAATAGCCCCTGTATGAAATCAAGGCTGTAATTGCAATCAGGTAATACCAGAGAAGCACTGAGAGTAACCCTTCCTCTTGTAAGAAGGCATCTGCAGTTCACCTGCATTTGTAGAGCTGTCATTATCCTCGGGAAGCCTTTCAGAGCTAAGGAGCAGGCGGCTCAGCCGAGGTGTGCCGCCTGAACACTTCAGTCTCGGGGCTTCCGGAGAGGAAGTCGTTCAAGCCCTGAATTATCTAAACAAACACTAATTGGTCTAATCCAGGAAACTACTTGGATTTTATGGTACGTAATGCTCATTCACAGTTCACACCGCTGGCCAGACAACATTCTGAAACCCTGCAACACGAAAGGAAAGCACGGGGAGGGGGGTTGCCGGTAAGGCTGGCATAACACTCGTGGCTGGTTGCTCCTCAAAACCACCATGCAGCTGCTTCTGG
The DNA here is from genome assembly GCA_027560015.1 of Chloroceryle amazona. Lineage (NCBI taxonomy): Eukaryota > Metazoa > Chordata > Aves > Coraciiformes > Cerylidae > Chloroceryle > Chloroceryle amazona. Next base: position 13,252 of record JANHFX010012915.1, on the reverse strand, counting down.
TGGTGCTGACGAGGGCTGAGGACACACCTCCGTTCAACACCCCCCCTTCTCTTTCTGAGAGGGCATATTCTGTAAGAATATTGGGTTTTAGCACTGATGAGTCCCCACAAATGGCTTCTTTGGACAACACGGGCTACGCTGTCAGATACTTCAACTCGAGATGCAGCGGTAGCAGCTTTATTCTCACTTCCTGCAGGACACTGGCTGGAGCAAGGGGGGTGTCACGACCTATGGCTGTGGGAGCTCCTGCTTGGCCAACTCGCACTTCCCTGGTGATTCACAAACAAACAAGCCACTCTAGAAGGAAATGGTGGGTCAGATGTGAAACCACAGAGGTAACAATTGGCTGAGCTTCACAACAAAGGTCCCACAAAGCAGCTGCTTATGAATGGAACCAATTTCAAACACACAAACAATGAGTTGATTTTTAGATTCAACAGGTACTTTTAAAGACAAAAATATTCAAAATTAAAAAAAATATCTGGAAAACATTAATTCTTTTCTTTTTTTAAATATAGTCACAGGATAATAGCAAGATGAAATAAGGCTGAATTCACTGTACTGGAACAAAAGAAAAATCATGCCATGGTTCTCGTTTGGCACTCTTAGAAAAATACTGTTCTGCACTCTTCCTTCTCAACAAAAATGTAAGGTATCAGCTGCTGTCCCAAACCATAATAAAAAACTGAAGAGAATTCTCATTTTCCAGCTTGTGCCTGCTGTCTCTTGCTCTCTCACTGGGACTGCAGGTGAGTCTGTCTGCTTTACACACTTCCATTAGGCAGAGACAGGTATGCACAGCAGACAGATCTCCCGTCAGCCCTCTCAAGGCTGAGCAAACCCAATTGTCCCTGCCTTTCCTAATATGCAATTTGCTAAAGCCCCCCCAGTCATCTCAGTATACTGGACTCACTCCCACTCTGCTTTCCTTGCATTAGTGGGTTATTGGAAAAAAGCTCTTTCCAAAAGTGGGTGCAATACTCCAGCTGTAGCATCACAAGTGTTGAATGACGGGGAACAATCACCATCCTCCACTTGCTGGCTACACTCTTACTAATTGAGCCCAGTATGCTGTTGGCCACCTTTGCCAAACCACCACTGCTGTCCAGCAGGTACCCTGCAGAGCCACGTCCTCGCCCATCAGCCTGCTGCAGGGCTTATGGCATCCCAGGTCCTGGGCTGGGCTCTTGCCTTCCATAAACTTCCCAGGGCCTCCATCAGCCCAGGAGCCACTCAGGCACAGCAGCTCCTCAAAACAGATCTGATTCATGCCAAATAATATGCTTAAAGACAACATGATCTGAAAGAAAGTGCGTATCATAAATTACCCCTAAAAGGCAGAATGGGTAACACCACACCAGACTCAGCTCCCTCTGCCCTCTAAGCTTTCAGCACTGACCCAACAGGATTTGCACCTGCAAGCACCCCTATGCCCCTTCACCCCCCTCTGAGAGCATGCCCTGTGCACCCTCTGCTTCCCACTACAAAATCCCTGGTGGGGTGGAGAGGAGCCCTACACTATTTCAGACACTTGCAACTGCTGGTGGCATGTCCCAGCCCACACATGTGACAGGGCATGTCACTGGTATATGATGGAGAGGAGTCAGCAGCACACCGGGTGGCAGAGTTAAGGTAGTCCAGAACACAGGCCGATGCAGAAATGATGATGTATTTTCATGGCAAGCTGTCAGAATCTCCTCGTAATTCTGGAAAGCGGGTAATACTACAGAAGGCAGAAAACACCCAGCAAGCCTTCACTCAGCTGTATAACATACTCAGCAGGGCAGACTCCGATCCCAGCATGGCTCGGCTCTGCCCCACACTTCCATCTCACTTCCCTCCTCCTGCTTTGCCCACACTCGAGCAAGGCTGTGACCTCCTCTGGGATTTCTGACAGTTTTGGTTTTCAACCTTCTGGTGTGAAGATCTTGCAACTGGTAGGAAGCTGAGTCCAGCTGAAGTAATGAGGGGAAGGAAGGTAGGACAATACACTTTTCTCGAATGTCTCCACAGTGAGACTGTGCCCTCATGGGTTTTATTTTTTGTGTGTGCCCACTCCTCCACTGGAAGAGTCCACGGACCCGTCTATCACACAATATTGTTGTGGTTTAAGAGAAATTTTTGTGAATTGTCCCCGGTGCGATGCAGGGGTTTTGGTTTTAAGTGTTAATGCAAAGAGCTTCTTGGGTATTTGTATGGACTGCCATCGGTATGGGACCAGAGCATCTGACTGTGGAAACCTACTGCTGTTGCTTCAGCAAAAGCCAGGGTCCTGGGGTAGCTTTTCTTCTTAGCACAGAAAATAAGAAAGGCCTCATCTTTGTTCTTCAGAACCAGAAAGAAGTCCCAGACTTCAGAGCCCTCCTCATCTTAAATGCTTCATCAGATATTTTAGGCATTTTTACCTCAGATTAGCTACCTCCCAATATGGATTTATGAGTTTAAATGGGCACACTGCATTGGACAGAAGTCAGCTGTAGTTAGTATTCCTCCCTTCACTCTAATCAGTTTGACAGGATCTCCCTTATATTAAAATTTTAGCGTAAATAATTCTCTTGCATGTAAAGGGTTATTAAACACTTTAATAAATCCTGTTAAGTTCATTTATTTTTTGGAAGATGTTAACCTTGGAATAGACTTCTATGAAACTGGAAAAACTGCCAAGAGAAATGCTGCCAAGGTAACTGTGTAACTAGGTTAAACCTGGATTATTATTACTGCTATTTACATTAAGAAGTATCACTATAATACCTTTTAAAAATGGATTTGATATCCAACAGTAAGCTATGCTTATTTCTCAGTTTGCTAAATATGACAAAGAGTTTTAAGAATGCTCACATTAGACTCAGGATACAACATTTTACATTTAAACGAGCCTGCAGACAAATATGTTTCTCCCTATAAAAGCAAAACCACATGTTTAACTGGGCCACTGTCTTCATTTGGTCATTGAAAACCAGAAATAATGGCACAGGACTGCACAAGGCCAGTAGTCCCAAGGCAAGACTGATTTTTCTGGGTAGAAATGAAATTTTCTTGTTGCCTTGACTTGCCCAACTGCGTCCTAAACATCCAAATTGTTCCAAGTGTCTCCTGTAGCCTTCATTCCTGGAAGGCTCTGTTTTATGGGTTCAGGTTAATGAAGAGCCTAAGTGTCTTGAAAGGCTACTGTCTTGAAAGGCTTGAGTCTGTGTTGCTAAATGAATTAATTGATGACTTAACTCACACTTACTGTGGCCTTCAGCAGTCTTGTTTCACCCCTATAAGAACTGTATGAGGTTGTGTCACCCAACTACAGCAGCACAAGGAAGAGAAAAAGCCATTAAGAGGTTATTATACAAACCTCACCTCACTATCCATGGGACCAGGAAACTCTATACTGGTTTTTCAGCAGCAATTAGCAACCAGTTTCCCCTGTAGGGTACACAATGTGTATCTATGCCACTGCATCCCAGTTCTAAGACACTCTTCTACAAATTTTACATGGCGTATACACTGAAGCAAACCAGACAAGCCCAAAGGCTGCTCTGTTCTGTTGGAAGAGCTGACCCACCTTGTGTAGTGTCACACACAGAGGTAGGACAAGGAAGAACAAGTTCTGTCTCCATTGTTTCATGCCACTGCAGTAGAGTGTTTGGTGGTAGCAAGCCCTCTTACACTCATGGGATTGCTGACCCTTTGATGAGCCCAAGAGCAGTGCACATGCAAACACAGAGAGCCAGAGAACAAGTGTGTCTTTTTTGTTGTTGTTTTTTGTTTCTTTTATTCACAATGCTATTCAGCTGAAGCAATTTCGAAACAAGCAACCCCACCAATTCACCCTACACGGTCTCTGAGAATAAGGTTTTCTGGACAGGGATTTAAGCAGCTGCTGCTTAGCAGAGAATAAAATTCAGACTGCTGGAGGGGGAGGAGAAAGGGGGCAACAAACAACATTTGTTTAAAACCTGGCAGGAACATCCTAATTAAATGAATTATTGGATGGATCATCAAGACTGCTCCCCCAAGTGCCATTGGGCTGGAGAGCCCCTAGAGGACATGTTGATTTGAGCCTGCAGAAGTGATCCCAAAGAGAACCATCACTAAACGCAGCACACTAAAGGCTCGTTTGTCTCAAAAATCACACTTCCCACACAGCACCGTTGCTCACTTGCCATGTATATAAAGGTTGTAACAGTTAATCATTTAGACAGGGATAAATATTTATTCAGGGACTACCTTAACGTTGAATGTTATTTCCTCCATGACGTAAACTCGTTCAGGAAATGCTTTAGCCACCTCCTCCACACTGTTAAAATACTGCACTGGCTCCTTAATATCTCGGTCTTGTTCCAGCAGCTTAAACTGCCCTGAAAACAGATGATAAACAGAAGAGTTGTAAGATATTTATATTGGACAACTGTCACTGTGGCAACTGCTGGCTCAACTTCTTTACCTTTTTGCTCAGTCAATTTTTCCAGTTATTAGCAGCCAAACAAGAAGACAATGAAAGATTGCAGAGGGTCTCCTGAACCTTCCATGAAAGACAGCCCGTTTCACCAGGTCAGAACAAAAAGAGTATGTGGGAGATGAAGTTAAATTAAAAATTATCCTTTTATCACATGCTCTCTAGAAATAGTAAATAACTGTGGAGGCATTTGTATTTGTGTACTTAATTCAGTGTAACAGTATCTGTACAGATGACATGTTTTGGCCCTTAGTATTATCAGTTTTACAGAAGAAACACACATTTACTGCTATGAAATCCCAAACAATAAACATAAAGGTTTTGTTTTTAGCATCATCTAACACCTATTAAAAACTCCTAGGCAAAACTCCTTTTCCCCTTAGGCTTCCCCAAGACTGGAATAGCACCTAACTTTCCTTAATCACAACTAAGCCCTCTGAGAACTTTAACAGAAGAAATTAAACCGCACACATTTAAAATCCCTTTGAAGGTGGTTGCCTTCAGAAGAGCATTAGAAAGAAGCATTTCTTGCTGACTTTATCTCCTCCCAGCATGAAAACCTTGGCTATTTTCTAAGTCTCGTAAAAGGCAAGAACTAACACAGAGGCAGCTGCCCCAGGCAGTCCAGGCACGTCAACCACCTCCGTGCGCTACCAGCACAAAGTTTAACAGCTTTCTTTTGTAAATACAACGATAGCAAAAAGCTCAGATGGACACGGTTGCTGATTATATGACAAACTTAAAAACAGTGGAGCAACCTTCCCAAATTTAGAAACAGTAAGTGCTACTAAGTTAAAGGCTGGTCTCAGCACAGCAAGATTCGGAGTAAGAAACAACTGCAGAACACAGGAAAAACGTTGAGTAAAATCAGTGGTTAGAGCATCTCCTGTGAATCCTATTTTAAAATCAGCAATGCATGCAGCCACTGGATTATTGTTCCCAAACAGTGCTCAACTTAATTAAAATATATCCAACACATCAGAATGTCAGCCACCTACAGAAATATTTTCTCACTCCTTCAGCATTTTTTGCACACAACACCCTGCTGCCCCTCAACATCCCATCAGACTCAAGTCTTCTGTGACATGCTTGGAGAATTCACCCACACTAAACTATTTCAGGCCACCTAGAACCAGAGGAGGAGAATGAATGCAAGCCCAGCAAGTCCTGATGTCCCATGAGAAAGACCTGTCCTGCCACCCTGCCGGGGGTGTGCACACGCGTACACACACACCACACACACACACCAAGCAGCTCCAGAGGTTTTCTTCCCTATAAATTTCTTTAATTGCTTACTGAAGGTATTTCAGTTTTTCTTGTAGACATACTCTCTATATTGATATATTCTGGCAACCTCCTCTTCCACAGACTTTACAGTACTTTCAGAATTAAGAATAAGAATTTTTGGAGTGAAACTGCTATGCGTGGTAGACTCGATGAGTAGGAACAGAACACCTGACAGTGGGCAAGCATTGGAAATATACTTCACATACTCAGTGGAAGCATAACGCTCTATTTCTCAGCCTGTCTGCTCCGATCCCCTTTTGGTGCACAGCAATAGAGGGACCAGGCAGCTGGCACCTCTGGGCTCAGGGAATCTGGATGATTAGCAGGGAAGTGCTCAGTTAACTGATGCTGGAAAGCATGGTGCGACTGATGCCTGAGGTGTGGAAAGGGAGAGATGAAGAGAGGAGGACTGTGCTTTCTAACCCCCAGTCTTCCATACAGTCCATGTAAATCCTGGTTTCAGGATTTCCCTGTCAGCCACAGCCAAGCCAAGAGAATGATTCATTACCCAGCTCTGCAGGTCTTACCCCTAAAGGCACCCCACTTTCCTTCAAAGGAAATTCAGGAGCTGGGGGGAACTGAGCGAAGTCAGCCCTCCTCCTAGGTGGAGTTAGGAGGCCAGGAGCAAGGGACACCTGACAGCACAGATCTACTACTCTAGACCATAGAGCCAATGACCTTATTTCACAGAAAGTCATTAAAGGCAAGATCTCCTTAAATGTTACAGAAGTTGTCACACTGTGTTCGTTCACCACGGGCTGACCAGAAGCTGTTGCTCTCTCCTGCTTACTTCTCCATTGGTGTCCTCTTTGATGGAGCTGCCTGAATGAAACCCTGACTGACTGCCCAAGGTGGGATCCAGGGCTCTGATTCGCAGGATTCCCAGCTGTGGTTACTACTGGAGGCAAGCTGTGATTACAATTTATAATCACATTTCATACTCAAGTTCCCTGAGAAAAATCCACCTAAAACCACAGCAAGTTTGAGTCACTTCAGATCTAAATCCAGTGGGATTACTTCCAATTTAACACTCCCGCCCTTATGCACAGAATGGAGTTGAATATGATACTGCATGAAATCTACATCATGTTTTGAAACTGAGATATTGAAGGGATAAACTTTTGCTGGTTCAGAAAGAAATTGAGAACTCCACTGCAGAGCAGGGATTGCATTGGGCACAGTAACAAAAGCATGAATCCACATCAGCGAGGAAGGAAAACAACATACTGAGTAATAGCACATTATATGAACAATACTCATCCAGCACTTTGAATGAGGCAGTCATCTTTAATTCTAGGTTCTTTAGTTACTCTGTTTGGAAGCATAATAATAGTATTTTAGTACAACTGTTATGGATTCAACAATAGTCTGCTGACGAGAAAAGGCCAGTTACCCATCACAATCCAAACTTCTACAAAAATGTCCTAAATTCCTCAGCATGGAACAAATGCTTTAGGCTGTCTGCAACTGGGAGCAGGGTCTGCTATCTACTGCAGAATTACACACGTTCTTGGGCAGAAAGAGTCAGCTGGAGCTGTGCTTTGGGACAAAGAGATGCTCAGAACCATCAAGGTTGCTATCTGTGCCATCATCCCCATCCTTTGGCTAAGCTGAGCAAACACAAAGCCATCTGTCCCTTCATTGCTAATAAGCAGCAGTTCATGAGGAGGGTGACCAGAGGAGCACCCACAGATCCCAAAGCACGTAACAGAAGGACAGCATTAACATGTGGAGAAGCTGTCAAGGCTAGATGTTAAAATGTCCCTCCTTTGGAAAAGATGGCTTATACCTTGAGTTTCTATAGACGGTTTCTTAAAATTTATTTCCTCATTGAACTAGGCAGACTTTTTTTTATTGGAAGGAGAGGAAGAAGGGCTGAAGAGGGACCTGCAACACCTCTTCTAGCCAGATGTCAAGTAACTAATTAAGGGGGAGGAAGGAGACTATTTCTTACCATGTTTCTCCTTGGTCTCTACTCAAGCTGCCATAAAAAAAGATAGCATGGCTGAAATACAAGTTAAATGGACATAAATCTGGCTGACTGCAAGTTAAAGTCAAATTTTATTACACTTCCCAAAATGCACGATTTCACTGGGAGACCAAGCTTAAACAAATCACAAGGCAATTTAAAAGTGTGTCAATTAGGAAGGAAAAAAAAAAGACAAAGAAAGAAAATCTGACACTAAACTTAGAGAAGCTCACCCCTCTCTCTCTTACGAGCACAAGAAGAAAGATGAGATGTTTCTCCAGTAAATCAGTGCAGGTTCAGAAAGATCAAAGCTCTGTAATACCTGCACGGCCCACTGAGCAGGTGTGGTTACTCCCTCTGCAGCCAAATGCAAGGGAAGTAATGAACAACTACTGCAAGCTTTCTATCACTTTATCTTTCAGTCTGGCCTCTGGCAGGCACAGTATTGGAACAGTTTCATGCTAGTATGTATTACCTCCACAGGTTATGAATTCTGATTTCCCTGTGAAGGGACATACAGCAAAGACATTAAATCTACTACTCCTGGAAATGAGTCTGGCAAGGTAAAAAGGCAGAGGAAAACCTAAACCAGGGCTTATCCTCCAGTTTATGAAGGCATTTATTAAAACCCAGTATTAAAATCCAGTAGGAGCAGGATGATCATGAGTCCATCTTCCTTCTTGCCTCTGTGAGCAGAGGCATCACCCTGCCCTTTCTGTCCCAGCCTTTGGGTTGTTTCTGCTGCTTCTGCTCAGTAGGTCCTTGAAGCCTCACATACTTTCACAACACTAACCCACCTCACACAGGTTATTTCTGTAATGTAAGATCCCTTAGTTTTTACAGGGACTCATTCCTCACCAGGTGGTCCAGAAGTGGTCCAGAAGGCTTCCAGAACAGGAACAGGAGTCTTGTACTGTTTCTGTTCTGTGCCTCGAACAAGGGAATCTTTATCTATGGCAACAGTTCACAGACTGAACAGCCAAGTTTTCATTGGTATAAAAGGATGACAGCATGTATATGCTCATATACCAAAAAAAGAAAATCTGAAAAAAAGAAATTCTCCAAAAGAAAAGAAAGAAAAAGAAAACATAAAAGTAGCTGCATGGCATCAGTAGGAAACACAGAAGGTCACCGAAACATCCGCTGTGTTGTGTTAGCTGTTAAGCGTTTCTCCAAGGAGGCAGGAGTTGTATTGTCTTTCAGCAGCTTTGATTATTTAGTCTCACATCTCTCTCTGAGGCTGTATGCAGAGCCCAGCGCTTCTCAAGAACGCACAGACAGCACAGCAGGGTAGCAGAAGTACTGCAGAGCTTTATGTTTCACATTATTTGTTGACTGCTGACTGCATTTCAGTATTTCAAAGAACAGCAGGGCTGACTCAAAAAGAAAAGGCTCTCTACCTGCCAGAATACCACCAGTTTCGAAACAGACAATTTTTGCCTACAGTTTTTAGCATTCTTGTGCATCAAGCTGACAGGAAATAAATGTTTTTCCTCCCCCAAAAGAGGATCCTTGCTATAACTGGGGCGAGTTGAAGAGCATAAGCCTAAAGCATAAATAAGCCATAATAACAAAGGGCACAGAGAGCTTGACAGGTATCAGGGAGAATGCAGTTGCGTGAATTGGAGAGCACACTGCAGCACGCACTGTTCTTAGATGGACCTGCACAGTCTTCAGCCAACAGTGCACGCTGCTGCACTCAGTGACTAATGCAGAAATACATTTGTCTCACTGAGGGACGATGGGTGGTCATCTCAGTTTGTGGTCTCACTTGTCACCCCATCAGCTAGAGCATGCAGCAGAGCTCGTTTGTCCCTACCTAATCCTTAGACAAGGCAGCCAGTCAAGAGTGAGCATGGCAAACTAGACTCTAAAATAATAAAGATATAATCCTAACACTACATGTAATTTTGGTGGTTTGTTTTTTTTTTTAATTTAAATTGACATTTTCCAGTACGTTTTTGCATAGAACCTACGTGTGGCATTTTCTTGTTGTAAGAAGTGTTGTCATGGCAGTGGCTGTAGCTGTCTAGACCTGAAAAAAAGGAAGAACAAAAAAAGAATCTGTGGCATCTTTGATACAGCCATTACATGACTGATGGGAACCAAGGTGTGAAGATAATATTGCAGCTCTTTCAGGGACCTACCACTAAGTAAATGTGAAAAGGTCTGGCAGACACGCAGAAGTAATGATGAGGGGGAAATAAATGCCTTGCTTCACTTTTGTCATCTTCCAGTTTGTTGTACCTCAGTGTTTGTTCAGAGCTCTCCAGAGGAGAGGGGAGGGACTGTGTGCTCAGGTCCCCTGCAGCAGGGTTGCTGCTGGGCCCTCACAGCAGAAAGGGCAGCATAGGGGGAAAAGACTCATCACAGAGAGTGATGAGAAACTGCAAGTGTAAACGGAATTACAGAGCACTGTTTCAACACTGTGAGCAGAAAGTAGTCTGCAAATTAACTAGCGAAGCCAGGCTCACAGCCCCGCTGCCCACGGAGAAGACAGGAGAGCGAGTCACCTGCTCCATCACCTTGGGGTCCCCCACCAAAGGAGCTACTGATTTCACTTCTGGTTGAGACCTGGCAGCAAATTGCCATGGGTGCAACAGCATGGTAACTTCATCCCCTCAGGCAAATAGTGAAATAGCTATTGAATGGACGCTGAAATACTGTTCTGTTTTTTAAAAGCTGCCTCTCAAGTCTTTTTTCCTGAGGGGAGGAAGGAAGGTGAAGAAGAGGACCTCCTGTGTCCTCATCTGTACCCAATCTGCTGCAAATTTTGGGAATGTATTAAAAAAAACAAACAGAAGAAATATGAACTAGGAACATATCTAAGTAAACATAATAGAAGCTGAATTCATTAACTAAACTTATGGCACTGCAAAGCAGAGGGCAAGGCACAAAGGCACATTCAGTCCGTAGAGATTGTGCAACATTTCATGGGGAAGGAGCCCTTTAGAATGAATAGTTTTACTTCTCGGAAGTATTAGGAAGATTTTGAAGCTTTCAATGCCTTTATTCCTCTCAGTGTTATGACTGCTGTACAAATACCCATTCAACCAAGAGAGAATGAGTCAGGCATCACAACCTGGTAAGACTTGTCGAAGCAGAGCATCAGCAGGCTGACACATCACCCGTGCGTACACACAGATACCGTTTCGAGGGATCAAGGGAGGGAACCCAACCAGGTTTTCCACACAGCAACACAGTGCTTGTTAATCTAAACCTCTAATCCTATGCTGGCAAAGTGAAGGGGGATAGTACAGCCTAGTATTCTCTTTTTTCTTATCTTATGACTCTTAAGTAGCATAACAAAAAAGAACCAACCTCATTTCTGTTGGCAGCATAACAAAGAAAGATCAGTTCAAATGGTGACGGATGATAGCCTAAAGCAGATTTAACTCACAGATACTGCATGAGAGGGAATTTTAGGTTACAGATGATGTAAAAAGACAGACAGGGAAAACAAGCCTAACCTCTAACCTCTGTTTCCTAAGTTATTATCATCATAAATACAAGATTACCACAATGAAATGTTCCATTTTACAGGGTCACATGTTTGAGTGTCTGGACTGTAAGTTAACTAGATTTAACTTACTCACTGGGTTATCATAAATCTAACTTGTAATTAACATCATTCTATTCCTTTCCCATGAGCTGCCAGCAGACACCAACAATTTTCCATAGGCAGTGTGTTGGTTCACACGCTCAAGTGACCATGCTGAGGACTCTGATGACTACCACATATTCTGAGTTTCCTAATTACTATTAACAAAAGCTGCTGCTACTTTCCTGTTGAACAGTAAGAGGATAAAGACATGCACATGAAGATGGCGAGCTCTCCTGATGAATAATCAGAACTTAGCCAGATTGCAGGACAAAAAGGCATCAAATGTGAGAAAAGTACAGAAAGCCCAACTGAACCAACCCAAAGCTTGCATGAAACAGAACTGAGATGATTATGTTTAACAAACAGCAGCCTGATGATGACAAAAGCTTTTCCTACATACCCACTAGCCCTGTTCCCTTGGTATATGAGTGGATAACCACTTAGACCTCAATTATGAAAATGGTAAGAGTCACCAAGAGCTTAATGGCTCCAACCTACCACAGCAGCATCCAGGAGCCCTAGGAGAACACCTGCCGGAACCGCCTGCCACCAGAGAGAAAGATCTGATAAGAAGGTAAAGCCAGCTTATTCCTCATTTAACAGAAGCCTCTAGCAAAAACTGCTGTCCTCTCTAAACGCACAGGTGGGAATAAAAAAGAGGTTGGACCAAGGGTGAAAAAGTACACGGCAGCAGTTCTTACGGTACTCTGAATCACCTGTCTTACTAAACAAACTCATTGCTTTCATTTATGCATTAACACTATTCAGGGATAAAAAAACTATCCTAAGGAGTGAAAGCCCAACTCAGATATGTCAATATCTGGCACTGGATGGCAGACAAGTCCCTTAAGAGAATCTTACATTGTTCAGCTTAAGTAGATTTTCCTATTTTTCCACATACATTTAAAATTAAGAAGCAGCACAGACTTAATCTGTCTGTGGATCTCCTCTGAACTGGCTGATCTCCTCCCAGATCATCAGTATACACTCGTCACAAGACGTACATTCATTAAAAGAACAGAGTTGTCTCCAATAGATTAACATTTAATTAAAGCACAGAAGAAAGCTGAGATGAGAGTAAGAGAATAAACTCCCACTTAACATTTGAAATTAGTACTGCTAGTTTCAAGCAGGCTCAGACAGACCGCATTAGAATACCTGTTAAAGGTTACCCAAGCAAAATTCTGCCTTTGCACCATGGATTCCCTCACATCATTAACACCCATTTCAGTAGAAATCATTGATGTGTAAGATTTGTTTCTCTTCAATGCAGAAAGAGCAAAATCCAATGTGGGCGCTTTTTTTTGGTTGGTTTGTTTGTTTGTTTGTTTTGTTTTTTAATCAAATCAAAATTTGTGGCCATTAAAATTTTGTGATTTGAAGAAAACACAGTGACACATTTCCTCCATTTGGGCTGATCCCCTCACCAGCAACAGTGCTCAATCTGCACAGCTCCAAGTACCAAATGAGTACAGAAACCCAATGCCATCCTTCCCCTGCTTCAGCAGATGCCTCCTCATGGGAAATCCACAACAAGAAGCCTTTCTTCCCTTTCAGTCTCCCCATTTTACTTGCTAAATAGTGAACTTGTTTCCTGTGCAACTGAAGTGTCCATGAAAGAAACTGGACTATCTTCTCAGGGCAGCAATATTTCAGGACCTGAGCTCAGTGGCAGTTGAGATGAACAGATTCACCTCATTTCAGTGTCTTTATTCAAAAAGGTGAACAGGATTTTTGCACTAATAACAGGTATTTTAAACATAGATTGAACTACTCTCTATAAGTACAGTCTCTCTCATCACTGGATGCAAGTAAAGGAGGATATTTGATGTTAAGGTAAAAACCAGACAGCATTCAAAGGAGAAATCCTGTTCACCAGTGGCAACAGAGAAATCATAGAATGGTAGGGACTGGAAGGGACCTCTGGAGATCATCGAGTCCAACC